>LNAC01000656.1:364627-400385 GCA_002007465.1 Ailurus styani | reverse complement strand
TTTTCTCATTGGTACCTTTCACCATCTCTCATGTGTAGGTATTGACCTACTTATCTTGTTGGCTATTTATCTACCCCCTCCTAAGCATAATGCTCTATGACAGTAAAGATTTTGTCTGTTTACTGCTTAGTCCTTAACATTAGAACTGTGTTTGGTAGGTACTCAATAACTATTGAATGCTGAATAAATGTTGATTTAAGGAAAACTAAATAATAAGTAGGTATTATCCTTGCAAAGAGACTGAGGGTTGACATGGAGGGGAAGGAATGTGGAGGTGGAGGAGTATAGGCAGAGGGAATAATAAGGGCCAAGGTCTGAATGTAGAGAAAGTGTGGCATGTGTGAGAATGTACTCTGCTCTGTTCTGTTCTCTGACTGGCTGAAAGGCAGAGTTGTCCAGAGTAGAAAAGCTTGAGGCAAGAAATGAGGCATAAATTTGAACTGAGGCCAGATTGGTACCTTGTTATGGAACTTGGACTTAATCCTCTGGTAAATGGGCAAATATTGAGGATATATTACTTTATTATATATTTTATACATATATTATTTTATTAAAATATTCTGACTATAAACATAAAATGATCAGATTTATTTTATGGGAAGATCACTTTCCATACACTAAAGTAGGGCATGAAGGGCAGGGAGCTCAATTAGGAGGCCATTGCAGAGGTTCTGGCAAGATAAGATAGTAGCATAGACTAGGGTGGTATCAGAAATGTAGCAACATGAGTCTGGATTCAAGAGTCATTCAGGACACCGAGTTGATAAGCCTAATTCCATATTGGCTATGAGGTGCGAGACATGGGGAGGAGCCTATATTCTACAATGGACCTTGGGTTAGACAGCAATCGTATTCATTGAGTCAAGAAGAAACACTGAGATCTGACAGACTAAGTGTTGAAGTCCCAGCATGGCATTCCAGTGGAGATGGCTGGTAGAAGTCTGGTCACTGTGGTGAGAAGTTCTAGGAGAGAGTTACAGGCTGGAGGCAAATATTTGAAAATCAGTACACACACGGGAAATGAAGTCCTGAGAGTAAGTAAGACCATCCAGGGAACAAATGACTAACCCTAAACTACACCTTAGGGTTGGGCCTGAGGGATTCTTCCCCAGAGAACCACCAGAGAAAGCCACCAGTCAGGAATCACAGGGTTCTCACAGTCAAGATATTTTCTGATGGTGGCAAAGTTTGGCACTGTTGGGTGACAAGCCAGAGTTGAATAGAATGAAGAATTGAGGCAAGTAAAAAGTATTGGCTTTGACCTTGGAGAGACAGAATCCTGACTTCAAATCTTGATCCTACTATTTATGCCCTTAACAAGGACATGCTCCATGTCCTTAACAGCTCCATGTCCCAGGTTTCTTATGGAAAAATAAAGTTCATAATGCTTTCTTCATATGGATACACTGGACTTGAATGAGAAAATGGAAATATGAAAGTGAGTGTCTGAGCCTTTGCAAGTTTACTCAGCAATTCATTTAGTAAATATTTTTAATTATTATTTTATTATTATTATTTGTCCCAGGGGTACAGGTCTGTGAATCATCAGGCTTACACCTTTCACAGCACTCACCTTAGCACAAACCCTCCCCAATGTTCATAATCCATCCACCCTATCTCTGCCCTCCCACCCCACAGTAACCTCAGTTTGTTTCATCAGATTAAGAGTCTCTTATGCTTTGTCTCCTTCCACCCCATCTTGTTTCATTTTTTCCCTCCCTCCCCTCCACGACCCCCCACCCTGCCCCTCAAGTTCCTCATATCAGAAGGTCATATGATAATTATCTTTGATTGACTTATTTCGCTTAGCATAATACCCTCTAGATCCACCCACATCATTGCAAAGGGCAAGATTCTGTTTCTCTTGATGGCTACATAGTATTCCATTGTATATATATATACCACTTCTTCTTTATCCATTCATCTATTGATAGACATCTAGGTTCTTTCCATAGTTTGTCTATTGTGGACATTGCTGCTATAAACATTCGGGTAAATATACCCCTGATANTTTCCATAGTTTGTCTATTGTGGACATTGCTGCTATAAACATTCGGGTAAATATACCCCTGAGAATCACGNGAGAATCACTACCTTTGTATCTTTAGGGTAAATACCCAGTAGTGTGATTGCTGAGTCGTAGGGTAGCTCTAGTTTCAACGTTTTGAGAAACCTCCATACTGTTTTCCAGAGTGGCTGCACCAGTTTACATTCCCACTAACAGTGTAGGAGAATTCCCCTTTCTCCACATCCTCGTCAAAATCTGTCATTTCCTGACTTCTTAATTTTAGTCATTCTGACTGGTGTGAGGTGGTATCTCACTATGGTTTTGATTTGTAGTTCCCTGATGACAAGTGATGCTGAGCACTTTCTCATTTGTCTGTTGGCCATTTGGATGTCTTCTTTGGAGAAATGTCTGTTCATGTCTTCTGCCCATTTCTTGACTGGGTTATTTGTTTTATGGGTGTTGAGTTTGATAAGTTCTTTATAGATTTTGGATACAAGCCCTTTATCTGTTATGTCATTTGCAAATATCTTCTCCCATTCTGTCAGTTGTCTTTTGGTTTTGTTGACTGTTTCCTTTGCTGTGCAAAAGCTTTTAATCTTGATGAAGTCCCAACAGTTCATTTTTGCCCTTGTTTCCCTTGCCTTTTGTGATGTTCCTAGGAAGAAGTTGCTGTGGCTGAGGTTNTGCCTGTGTTCTCCTCGAGGATTTTGATGGATTCCTTTCTCACATTGAGGTCTTTCATCCATTTTGAGTCTATTTTTGTGTGTGGTGTAAAGAAATGATCCAGTTTCATTTTTCTGTATGTAGCTGTCCAATTTTCCCAACACCATCAGGTGAAGAGACTGTCTTTTTTCCATTGGACATTCTTTCCTGCTTTGTCGAAGATGAGTTGACCATAGAGTTGAGGGTCCATTTCTGGGCTCTCTGTTCTGTTCCATCAATCTATGTGTCTGTTTTTATGCCAGTACCATACTGTCCTGAGGATTACAGCTTTGTAATAGAGCTTGAAGTCTGGAATTGTGATGCCACCAACTTTGGCTTTCTTTNTTTTTTTTTTCAACATTCCTTTGGCTATTCGGGGTCTTTTCTGGTTCCATGTAAATTTCAGGATTATTTGTTCCATTTCTTTGAAATAAATTGATGGTATTTTGATGGGGATTGCTTTAAATGTGTAGATTGCTCTAGGCAGCATAGACATTTTCACAATATTTGTTCCTCCGATCCATGAGCATAGAATATTTTTCCATTTCTTTANTTTGTGTCTTCCTCAATTTCTTTCATGAGTACTTTATAGTTTTCTGAATACAGATTCTTTGCCTCTTTGGTTAGGTTTATTCCTAGGTATCTTATGGTTTTGGGTGCAATTGTAAATGGGATTGACTCTTTAATTTCTCTTTCTTCTGTTTTGTTGTTGGTATATAGAAATGCAACTGATTTCTGGTGCATTGATTTTATATTCTGACACTTCACTGAATTCCTGTATGAGTTCTAGCAGTTTTGGTGTGGAGTCTTTGGGTTTTCCACATAAAGTATCATATCATCTTCAAAGAGTGAGAGTTTCACTTCTTTGCCGATTTGGATGCCTTTAATTTTTTTGTTGTTGTTGTCTGATTGCTGAGGCTAGGACTTCTAGTACTATGTTGAATAGCAGTGGTGATAGTGGACAGCCTTGCCGTGTTCCTGACTTTAGGGGAAAAGCTCTCAGTTTTTCTCCATTGAGAATGATATTCGCTGTGGGTTTTTCGTAGATGGCTTTGATGATATTGAGGTATGTACCCTCTATGCCTACACTATGAAGAGTTTTGATTAAGAAAGGGTGCTGTACTTTGTCAAATGCTTTTTCAGCATCTATTGAGAGGATCATATGGTTCTTGTTCTTTCTTTTATTAATGTCTTGTATCACATTGATTGATTTGCGAATGTTAAACCAACCTTGCATCCCAGGAATAAATCCCACTTGGTCGTGGTGAATAATCCTTTTTATGTGCTGCTGGATCCTATTGGCTAGTATTTTGTTGAGGATTTTTGTATCCATGTTCATCAAGGATAGTGGTCTGTAATTTTTCTTTTTGATGGGGTCTTTGCCTGATTTGGGGATCAAGGTAATACTGGCCTCATAAAATTAGTTTGGAAGTTTTCCTCCCATTTCTATTTTTTGGAACAGTTTCAGGAGAATAGGTATTAATTCTTCTTTAAATGTTTGGTAGAATTCCCCTGGGAAGCCGTCTGGCCCTGGGCTCTTGTTCGTTGGGAGATTTTTGATGACTGCTTCAATCTCCTTACTGGTGATGGGTCTATTCAGGTCTTCAGTTTCTTCCTGGTTCAGTTTTGGTAGTTTATATTTCTCTAAGAATGCATCCATTTCTTCCAGATTGTCAAATTTGCTGGTGTAGAGTTGCTCATAATACGTTCTTAGAATTGTTTGTATTTCTTTGGTGTTGGTTGTGATCTCTCCTCTTTCATTCATGATTTTATTAATTTGAGTCCTTTCTCTTTTCTTTTGGATAAGTCTGGCCAGGGGCTTGTCAATCTTATTAATTCTTTCAAAAAACCAGCTCGNATTTCCCCTCTGATCATTACTATTTCTCTTCTCCTGCTGGGTTTAGGCTTTCTTTGTTGTTCTTTCTCCAGCTCCTTTAGGTGTAGGGTTAGGTTGTGTACTTAAGACTTTTCTTGTTTCTTGAGGAAGACTTGTATTGCTATGTACTTTCCTCTCAGGACTGCTTTTACTGTGTCCCAAAGATTTTGAACAGATGTATTTTCATTTTCATTTGTTCCATGATTTTTTAAAATTCTTCTTTAATTTCCTGGTTGACCCATTCATTCTTGAGTAGGGTGTTCTTTAGCCTCCATGTATTTGAGGTCTTTCCAACTTTCCTTTTGTGGTTGAGTTCTAGTTTCAGAGCATTATGGTCTGAAAATATGCAGGGAATGATCCCAATCTTTTGGTACCTGTTGAGACCTGATTTGTGACCCAGAATATGGTCTATTCTGGAGAATGTTCCATGTGCACTGGAGAAGAATGTGTATTCTGTTGTTTTGGGATGGAATGTTCTGAATATATCTGTGATGTCCAACTGGTCCAGGGTGTCATTTAAAGCCTTTATTTCCTTGTTGATCTTTTGCTTTGATGATCTGTCCATTTCAGTAAGGGGGGTGTTCAAGTCCCCTACTAATATTGTATTCTTGTCAATGTGTTTCTTTGATTTTGTTATTAATTGGTTTATATAATTGGCTGCTCCCATGTTAGGGGCATAGATATTTATGATTGTTAGATCTTCTTGTTGGACAGATCCTTTTAGTATGATATAGTGTCCTTCCTCATCTCTTAGTATAGTCTTTGGCTTAATATCTAATTTATCTGCCAAAAGGATTGCCACTCCAGCTTTCTTTTGATGTCTGTTAGTGTGGTGAATTGTTTTCCACCCCCTCACTTTAAATCTTTAGGTGTCTTTGGGTCTAAAATGAGTTTCTTGTACAGCATATCGATGGGTCTTGTTTTTTATTTTTTTTTCCATTCTGATACCCTGTGTCTTTTAATTGGGGCATTTAGACCATTTACATTCATGGTAACTATTGAGAGATATTAATTTGGTGCCATTGTATTGCCTGTAAGGTGCCTGTTACTGTATTTTGTGTCTCTTCCTTTCTGGTCTATGTTTCTTTTAGTCTCTCTCTCTGCTTAGAGGATCCCTTTCAATATTTTCTGTAGGGCTGGCTTGGTGTTTGTAAATTCCTTTAGATTTTGTTTATCCTGGAAGCTTTTTATCTCTCCTTCTATTTTCAGTGACAGCCTAGCTGGATATAGTATTCTTGGCTGCATATTTTTCTCGTTTACTGTTCTGAATATATCATGCCAGTTCTTTCTGGCCTGCCAGGTCTCTGTGGATAGGTCTGCTGTCAGTCTGATATTTCTACCATTGTATGTGACAGACCTCTTGTCCTGAGCTGCTTTCAGGATGTTCTCTTTGTTACTAAGACTTGTAAGTTTTAATATTAGATAATGAGGTGTGGACTATTTTATTGATTTTGAAGGCAGTTCTCTGTGCCTCCTGGATTTTGATGCTTGTTCCCTTTGCCAAATTAGGGAAATTCTGTACCATAATTTGCTCCAATATACCTGCTCCTCTCTCTCTTTCTTTTTCTTCTGGGATCCCAATTTTTCTAATATAGTTTTGTCTTATGGTATCACTTATCTCTCGAATTCTCCCCTCATTGTCCAGTAGTTGTTTGTCTCTCTTTCCCTCAGCTTCTTTGTTCTCTGTCATTTGTCTTCTATATCACTAATTCTGTCTTCTGCCTCATTTATCATAGCAGTAAGAGCCTCCATTTTTTACTGCTCGTCATTAATAGCTTTTTTGATTTCAACTTGGTTAGATTTTAGTTCTTTTATTTCTCCAGAAAGGGTTTTTATTTCTTTAAAGAGGGATTCTCTATTATCTTCCATGCTTTTTTCAAACCCAGGTAGCACCTTGATAATCATCATGCTGAACTCTAGTTCTAATATATTACTAATGTCTGCATTGATTAGGTCCCTAGCCATCATTACTGCCTCTTGTTCTATTTTTTTGTGGTTATTTTTTCCACCTTGTCATTTTATCCAGATAAGAGTAGATGGATGAGAGAACAAAATACTAAAGGGTAGCAACGACCCCAGAAAAATATACACTAACCTAATCAGAAGAGACCAGAAACTGGGGGGAGAAGAAAGAGGGGGAAAAAAAAGAAAGAAAGAAAAATTACCTATATCTATATCTGTTTCTATTTCTGTCTATATTTCTATATCTATTTCCATATCGATATCTAGATCTATTAGACTGATGAATTGAACAGACCCTACGTGTATACAAAAAATAAGATTAAATACAATGAAGGGATAAAATATGACTATAACAATGAAAATTAGAAAAGATTTTTTAAAAAGGTATTGATAAGATAAAATAGTTAAAAAACGTTAAAATAGGAAAGAGGAAAACATTTAAAAGAGTAAGGAAAAAAATAAAATTCACAGAATTGAACTTTGAAAAACTAAAGGATCATGGGGGAAAAGCCATAAATTCTATGTATTGCCTTCTCCTAGCTCTGGAGTTCCACAATTCTCAGTGATCGGTGAACTTGGTCTTGGCTGGATGTTCTTGCTGATCTTCTGGTGGAGGAACCTGTTGCTGTGATTCTCAAGTATCTTTGCCCAAGGCGGAATTGCACCACCCTTGCCAGGGGCCAGGCTAAGTAATCAGCTTGTGTTCGCTCTCGGGAGCTTTTGTTCCCTAAATGCTTTCCGTACAGCTTTGGAGGACAGGACTGATAATAGCAGCCTCCCATTCTCCAACCTGGAGGAGCTGAGAGCTAGGGACGTCACTCCTCAGTGCATCCTCAGAGAAAGGAAGTTCATCCCTCCTGTCTCCCTGGTCTCCGACTGCACTCCGAGCTCACCCAGATAGAAAGCAAGCATTTCTATGTCTGCCGCATGGCCCCATTTAAAATCTCCAAACCCAGCAGATTCCTGCAGCATGCTCCCATGCTGCTCCTCCCGGAGGAGGAAGGAGGGGGTCTCTCTGGATCTGCCACTTGTGAGGCCCCTGCTCAAAGAGCAGTGGCTTGATTGTGCTTTGGGTCATGGCCCAAGGTAACACTGAGCTGAGAGACACCTTCTCAGCTTGGCTCCATCTCTCCAGTCAGCTTCTCCTCTCTGATACCTGGGAGCTCTGTCGCTCTCAGACACCCCTGGTCTTTTTGTGTCCCCATGGGTCCTGAGACCACACTGTCCCTGCAAGGGCTTCACCCCCCTCTTAGCCTCTGGGGCAACGTCCCTCAGTGGAGCAGACTTCTAAAAGTTCCAATTTTGTGTTCTGTTGCTCCCTCACTTGCCAGGAGCTGGCCCCTCCCCCCCAGGGTCTATCTTCCCATCGCTTCAGATTCACTTCTCCACACGTCCTACCTTCTGGAAAGTGGTTGATTTACTATTCGTAGAATTGCTGCTCTTCTTCTCTTTGCTCTCCTGTTGAATTTGTAGGTGTTCAGAATGGTTTGATAACTATCTGGGTGAACTCCTGCGACCTGATGATCAGTCTCCTATTCCTCAGCCATCTTGTTCCTCCTCCTATTTAGTAAATATTTGTGGCACACAAATGAAGTGCTAGGCACCACGGAGGCCAAGATTGTTGAACTGAACTGAATGGTTCCTAGCCAGACTGATGACCCCAGAAAACAGTGAGATGTGGGAAATGATCTGCCTTCACTTTCTGGAGGTTCTAGAGATGGAGCTTGTGCTGCTCCTAGGCTCCATCAGTCTCCTTTCCAGGCTTCCCACAGTGCAGCAAAACTTACATTTTCCTGACCACTCTAACTTCTTCGCCTGAACCTACCTCTTTTTTTCAAAGCCACACTAACTGATAGAATGAATCTACTTATTATAATTTAGCCTTGTGATGCCAGGGTTTTTGTGGGATTTTTTTTAATTGATAAAATAGGCATTTATTCTGAGGACATAATGCCATGAAGAAATACACCGAGGCCAGCTTGAGAGTGGGAAAAAACTGCTGCCCTTCACTCAAAAGGGAATGGGACTTCAGCATTTCTCTGCACCCCAGCCTTTCAGGAAAGTCAGGGGCAGAGCTCATGAGTGAGTTCTGCAAGGCCAGGGATTTTTGTTTAATGTATTCACTGCTGCTTATCTAGTACCTTGTTTTGGGCATAGGGTAGGCACCCAAAGAACTCTTAAATCACTGAGTGTCTTATTCATGTCAAGGCATCAAAGAGCTGAAAACTCAGATGGTTTGCCTAGCAACCAAGGAGTGAGGTAGCTGAGTAATCAGTACTGGGATTAAGAAGTCAGACAAAGGAGGTGCTCTGAAAGGGGACCTTCCAACCCCAGACAAACATAGCTTCTTTCTACCTGTGGGCAATGTCTGTCTGTGCACCCAGGCTGAAACAAGTGTAGTAAAGGCAAAGCAGTACCAGCGAGAATTAGAAGGTTAGAGAGTGTCATGACTGTCCGTGATTTCCTCTCTCTACTTTCACCTCCTTGCTTCACTTAACGAACAAAGGCTGTGACTTGGAAAAGAGTCTGTGAACCCCCAGGTTGTGCTCTCTAGCTACCATTTACTTCTTAGGAGACTGTATCATTATTCTTTCAGACATTTGAGAACTTACTCTGGGAAGGACCAGAGGTTGGAGAACAGGAGCAAGGTTCACCTTCCAGTTCATTGGATAGAAATTCAGTTCTGCTACTGACCAGCTGTGTGACCCAGGGCAGCCCACAACTGCCCTGGGACTCAGTTTCTCAAATCTACAAAGGCAAAGGGTTGCTTTGAGAGTTAACTAGCATTGAGTGTTTGACAGTGAATATGAAGTCTGATGGCTGGAATGACATAGGGCCTCATCAATATTTGTACAGGTAATCTGTAGTTGTTAATTTTTGCAAAATTACTTCATCAGTATTTGACTCTTTGTATGCTGTAAAGCCGATAGAATATAGAATTCAAGGCAGCTATATTTTTGTCTGACATAAAACAGGTATTCAATGAATAGGTTAAAGGACTAAATGAATGAATAAATGAATGAATGGCCTCATAGCACTTTTCTAATTTTATCTGTTATTGCTCCCATGCCCAGACTCTTCAACCCAGAAACATTGCTCCTTGTTCATTTCTAGTTCAAGACTACTCCATAATTACATTTCCCATGAACCAAAAAAAAAAAAATCTAATATGCTCCTATATTGTGTTTTGCACTTTTGGGGGGTCCACAGGGAATAAAAAAATAATAACATGTGTTCTTATCCCAAAGAAATTATAATTTGGATGGGTGAGAAATGTCAAGTGAATAAGGTAAACAGTAAATGTTGGAGGAGGAGAGGTAAGGTGAATGGGGGTTTTCTTGAAGGTTGTGGTATTTGAGCTGGGTCTGGAAAGACATATGGCCTGAGGCTCCCCAAGCAAATGTTATCTTAGAATGAAACTTTCTTTCTTTGGTCACCTAATTGTCCCTAAAATAGTTGAAGCCTGTCAGCTTTAAATATAAAGCTAAGTGGTTCAATTTAGTGATAATACACAGTTTGAATTTAGGAATTACGGCAGAGTCTACTCACTGCCTGCTCTGTGTCTATTTTTGCTTTCTTTCGTGGTAAAAACACAGCTCTCTTTAATGATGGCAATGTGCCTGAGTAAATGTACTCAATTTTCCACACTTCTCCCAGCGAGGGTATCTATGTGGCATAGTTCTGGACAAAAAGATAAAGTAGAAGTTACTGGCTAGTGCTTTTAAGTAGAGACAATATTCAAAATAACTAACAACCAATTAAAAAAGCATACTTAGTGTAAACTGCTGGTAAATATAGCTCTATTTCCAGGAAATTTCTATAAAAGGAACAGTCTCAATGGTGTGGTCTTTTCCACTTTACTCTTTCCTTCTTTCTGCCTGGAACATGATCCAATGTCTGAAGGTACAGCAGCCATTTTGCAATGACAAAGACAAAAGCTAAAGATGCTAATAAGTGATAGTGCAGGAAGAGAGAAGTCTGTGTCTTAAATGAACTTCTTGACCTTCAGCTGCACCTGAAAACTGCCTATTTCCAGAGCACATGTTCAATTTGATAAAGTAATCCCTTACCTATTTAAGCCACTCTTAGCCACATTTCCTGTTGTTTTCACCTGTGTGGAATTCTAACTGATACAGGCATCAGACCATGTTTAAATGTAAGAGTGTAACTGACTTTTAATCTGGATATTGTAAAAGGATTTGTGACTTACTTGGGCTTGGACATTCAGCTCCTCAGTGCCTGGCTTGTCTCAATAAAGGTAATCCCCACAGGGCGCCTGGGTGGCTCAGTGGGTTAAAGCCTCTGCCTTTGGCTCAGGTCATGATGTCAGGAACCTGGGATGGAGCCCCGCATCGGGCTCTCTGCTCAGCAGGGAGCCTGGTTCCTCCTCTCTCTCTGCCTGCCTCTCTGCCTACTTGTGATTGCTCTCTCTCTGTGTCAAATAAATAAATAAAATCTTAAAAAAAAAGTAATCCCCACACACACATGACCACAAAACAGACGACCCAATAGGAACCAGCATACACCTAGTTTATGTTGTTATACATTCTCTAAGTGGTACTGACAAGTGTGTAATCCTGTCCCAACAAGATAAAGAAATATGTCATTTCATTGGTGAGCTACAAGCTATCAGAATAAACCTCTTCTTTACTTTCAGGATGTGCCAAACACTGCCTCGAACAGTGAGAAATTATAATTTTTAAATTTCTTCTTTGGTTAGAAACCTGTTTTTTTCTCCACCAGATCTTAAAAGGCCAGGAAGTAGCTTGTTTTGACTTTGTGTTCTGCTCATTCTTTGTGAGTCCATATCTCTGTGCAAGACCTATTTAGATGAGGATAAACATAGTTATAGAGTCAGCTCTGAAACTGGAAATCTTTCTCATTTCAATTCTTATTCAGGGGGAAAGTTCAGGGGGCTGAGAAAAGGAAAAAGGCACATGATGGTCAGTAGCTAAAAGGATAGAAGCAGGGAAAGATTTAGGTTTCTCCATGGGACCTTAAGTAGAGCATATTTCAAAGGTAGAAAGGACACTATGGGGGATTTGAGGAAAAAGTTGGGAAGATAAGGTAAGTGCTCTGTTGGATTCTGTGCCAGAAAGTCTGGGTTTTATCATAAAGTAATAAAAAAAGACAAGTTAAAATTATAGAATTCTTCTCAGGTTTCAAAATGCTTTCACATATTTAGGACCATATGATCCCCACAGCAATCACTGAGATGTATATAATACTAGTTTCTCTTATTTTGTTTGAGAGAAAAGACCTAGAGAAACTTGTCCAACGATCCACAACTAGAAATAGTAGGTTGAGACTTAAAACTGGGTTTTTAGCTTCTTAATTCAGTGTTCTTTCCACTTTACTGTGCTGAAAATAGGAAAGACATAGTTTGTGTAACCATGCATTTATGCAGGCCATCGGAGGTAAGTGTGGTGGCAGTTGTGACCAGCAAGGGTGCTTTTGTAATAGTTCAGTGTTGAAAGGAGTTGAAATAAACTTGTGTCAAGAATGTGATAAAAGAAGAAGAGAGATGGTTCAAGATAACAGTGTATCAAGATCCCACCTTCTCCCAAAGACAACAAATCTACAACCACATTTGGAATAATTTTCTCTGGAGTGGAGCTGAAAACTAGATGAACAGAGTCTCCACAGCAAGGGACAGCACCAGGATGGATAGAAGCGACAGAGTTGCCATCTTGTTAAAGGAAAACAAAACAAAACAAAACAAACAAAACAAAACAAAACAAAACATCCAGGCACAGCATTCCACAGTCAGGAGGGAGTTCAGTGGTACAGAACTTTCCCCTGAGGTACAAGAGATTCCAGCTCTACATTAAGCACCCCAACCCTTAGATGCTGCAGAGGAGAGGCAACCCCCCAAAACACTTGGCTCTGAAAAACAACAGGGAGTACCTTCAAGAAAACTACAGATCTGTAGGGAAAGGAAAACCTGTTTTTTAAGTCTTGCACACAGACTCACTCCACCCGGAAACCAGCACAAAACACCAGATAAAAAAATGTATAGACCATAGGTAAAAGAGACTCACGAATCTTGGAGCACCTGCCTGAGAAGCAAGACATAGCTGGGACACCTCCTGGGGATGGAGACAATGATGGTAACCATTTTTGCTATCTGGTTCTGCCATAATGAATCCAGTACTGATGTTTCCATTTAGGAATCTTCCCTCTAAACTGCTATCTATAGGGGTCATGACTCAATGAGAGCTCCCACACAATGCGCCTTGGGTGACCCTTGCAGGTGACAAAATGATTACCCCACCCATGGACACATCCACAGCAGTTGCTTCCAGGTGTCACAGATAGGCCTAGGGCTGGCCCCACCCACTTTCATACCCACAGCAGTCACAGCCAGCTGGGCTGGGAGCCAACCCCACTTACCAGCATTCCTGGAGCTGTCACAGCCAGGTCTTCCAGCCAGCCAGGCTAGGGGCCTCCTCACTCACCAGTGCACCCAGCAGTAGCGCCCCACCACAAGAGGAGGGTGCATGCTGCCAACACACAGCATACCGCTGGAGTATCTGACTCTGGTTTCCAGAAAAAACTGTGCTTTGGGGACCCACAGGACATCTTTAACATAGGCCACTTTTTCAAGACTAGGAGACAGAGCTGAACTACATTATACATAGGAACAAACAGACTCCAGCAAATTGAGGAGACAGAGGAATGTGTTCCAAATGGAAAAACAAGACAAACATTCAGAAAAAGAATGAAACACAATGGAGATAAGCAATCTAGCCAATAAAGAATTCAAAACAATGGTTATAAAGATTTTTACTGAACTCAGGAAGACAATGGGTGGACACAGTGAGAACGTAAAAAGAAAATATAAGAAAGCACCAATTAGAGCTGAAGAATACAATAACAAAAATGAAAAATACACTATAGGCAATAAACAGAGGATTTACTGATATAAAATAACGGATANCACCAATTAGAGCTGAAGAATACAATAACAAAAATGAAAAATACACTATAGGCAATAAACAGAGGATTTACTGATATAAAATAACGGATAAGTGATATGTAAGACAAAGTAGTGGAAATCACCCAAACTGAATAATTTTTAAAAATTAGAAAAAAAATGGCAATAGTTTAAAAGACCTCTGGGACAACATCAAGCATATTAACATTCATGTTATACGGGTCCCAGAAAGAGAACAGAGAGACAGAACATTTATTTGAGAAATAAAGCTGAAAACTTCTCTAACAAGGAGAAAAAAATAGAAACTCGGGTCCAGAAAACACAAACAGTCCCACAGTCCCAAACAAGATGAATCTGAAGAGATCCATATCAAGATATTTTATAATTAAAAAGTCAGAAATTAAAGATAGAGAATCTTAAAAGCAGCAGAGAAGCAAATTAGTTAAATATAAGGAAAGCCCCATAAGACTACCAGCTTATTTTTTCAGCAGAAATTTTGTAGGCCAGAAAGTAGTGGCATGATGTCTTCAAAGTGCTAAAAACAAAACGAAATAACAGAAAACAAAAATCTTACAACAAAGAATACTTAGCCATCAAGCTTATCATTCAGAACTAAAGGAACGGGAGTTTTCTAGACAAGGAAAAATTAAGCAAGTTTGTCATCTCTAAACCAGCTTTGCAGGACTATTAAAGGGACTTCTTTAAGTGGAAAAGCAAAGGCCATAATTATAAATAAGAAAATATATGAAAGAAAAAATCTCACTGGTAAAGGCAAACATAGTAAAGGTGGTGAATCAACCCCTTACAAGTTAGTATGAAGGTTAAAAGACAAAATTAATAAAATCAACAATATTTACAAGTATATTCATAATAATAAGTTAAGGTATGCATAAAATAAAAATATGTGGGCGCCTGGGTGGCTCAGTGGGTTAAAGCCGCTGCCTTCGGCTCAGGTCATGATCCCAGGGTCCTGGAATCGAGGCCCACATCGGGCTCTCTGCTCGGCAGGGAGCCTGCTTCCTCCTCTCTCCTCTCTCTCTGCCTACTTGTGGTCTCTCTCTCTCTCTCTCTGTCAAATGAATAAATAAAATCTTTAAAAAAAAAAAAGAAACTTGCTTTAAAAAAAATAAAAATAAATAAAAATAAAAATATGTAAGATACAACATCAAAAACAGAAAACAAGAGTGGAAGTAAAAATGTAGTACCTTTGGAATGTATTTGAGCTTAAAATAAACTGCTATATACATAGATTGCTGTATATGAAACACATGGTAACCACCAACCAAAAACCTATAATAGATGCACAGAGACAAAGGAGAGAAAGGATTTTAAACAAAACACTAAGAAAGTCATCAAATCACAAACAAAGATAACAAATGAAGAAACAAACAGAGAAGAACTGCATAAAGAACCAGAAAGCAATGAACAAAATGACAATAAACACATACCTATCAATAATTACTTTAAATGTAAATGGGCAAAATGCTCTGTTCAAGAGATATGGCATAGCCGAATACAAAGAAAAAAAATAGGCACACAAGCATAAGACCCATATATATACTGCCTAAAAGAGACTCACTTCAGAGATAAAGACACACACAGAGACTGAAAATGAAGTGATGAAAAAAAGATAGCCATGAAATCAGAAATGAAAAGAAAACTGAGGTAGCAATATTATATCAGAAAAAATAACTTTAAAATAGAGGCTGTATCAAGAGAAAAAGGGCATTACATGATGATAAAGGGATCATTATGAGATAAAATTTATAAATATTTATGGATCTATATATAATAATTAGCAGATAGAAAAGGAGAAGGCGACAGTAATACAATAATAGTAGGGCATTTTAACACTCTGCTTACATCAATGGATAGATTAGTCAGATGAAAACTAATAAGGAAAATTGACCTTAAATGATATATTAGATCAGATGGACTTAACAAGAATGTACACAACATTCCATCCAAAAACGGCAGAATGCTCATTCTTCTCAAATGAATATGAAACATTCTTGAGGATAGACCACATGTTAGACCACAAAATAAATCTCAATAAATTTAAGAAGATTAAAATCACATCAACCACCTTCCCTTACCATTAGGATATGAAACTAGATATCAATTACAAGAAGAAGCTGGAAAAATCACAAACGTGCATACTAAAGAGCATGCTACTAGAAACCAATGGGTCAACAAAGAAATCAAGGGGAAATAAAAAAAAATGCCTTAAGACAAATCCAAAATCTACAGGATGCAACAAAAACAGTTCTAAGAGGGAAGTTTATGATACAAACCAACTTCAAGAAACAAGAAAAATATCAAATAAATAATCTAACCTTACACCTACAGGAACTAGAAAAGGAAGAATAAACAATGCCCAAAGTTAGAAGAAAGAAGGAAATAATAAGGATCAGAGTGGAAATAAATGAAACTAAGAAAAGATCAATGAAACTAAGAACTTGTTTTTGAAAAAATAAACAAAACTGATAAACTTTTACTCAGACCATCAAGAAAAGAGAGAATTCAAATAAAATCAGAAATAAAAAGAAAGTTACAACTGATTCCACAGAAATACAAGGAACATAAAGGACTACTATGAAAAAGTGTATGCCAACAAGATGGACAACCTAGAAGAAAGGGGTAAATTCTTAGAAACTTAAAATCTTTCAAGACTGAATCAGGAGGAAATAGAAAATCTGAACAGATTGATTACAAATAACAAAATTGATTCAGTAATCAAAAAACTCTCAACAAAAAATCCAGAATTAGATGGATTCACAGGTGATATCAACCAAACGTTTAAAGAAGAGTCAATAACCATCCTTCAGAAATTATTTCAAAAAATGGAAGAGGAAAGGAACACTTCCAAACTCATTCTATGATGCCAGTATTACCCTGATACCAAAACTAAAGACGCTACAAAAAAAAAGAAAAAAATTATAGGCCAATATCCTGATAAACATAGATTTAAAAACATAGGGTGGATGGGCTATGGACATTGGGGAGGGTTTGTGCTTTGGTGAATGCTGTGAAAGATGTAAGCCTGATGATTCACAGACCTGTACCCCTTGGGCAAAAAATAAAAATAAAATTAAAAAAAAATATTAGCAAGCTAAATTCAACAATGCAGTAAAAAGATCATACACCATGATCAAGTGGGATTTATTCCAGGGGTTGAAGGATGATTCCATATCCACAAATCAATCAATGTTCTACACCACATTAACAAAATGAAGGAGAAAAAATTATATGATTATCTTAATAAATGCAGAAAAACATTTGACAAAACTGAACATTCATTTATGATAAAAACTCTTAGCAGAGTGTGTATAGAGAGAATATATCTCAGTGTAATAAAGGTCATACACAGCTTACATCAGTCAATGATAAAAATATGAAAGCTTTTCCTCTGAGGCCAGGAACAAGACAAAGATTCCCACTCTCACCACTTTTATTCAACATAATATTGGAAATCCTACCCACAGCAACTAGGCAAGAAAAACAGATAAAAGGCATTCAAAATGGAAAAGAAATAAGTAAAAATGTTTCTATTTGCAGATGACATGATACTATATAGATAGAGCCCAAAAGCCTCCACAAAAACAATAAAAACCACACACACACACAAAAAAACACACACACAAAAGAAAAACCTATTAAAACTGATAAATGAATTCAATAAAGATGCAGGATACAAAATCAATATATAGAAATCTGTTACATTTTTATACACTAATTAAATATCAGCAAAATTATGAAAATAATTCTATTTATAATAGCATCAAAAAATAAAATACTTAGGAATAAATTTAATCAAGAAGGTGAAAATCTTATACTATGAAAACTGCAAGACATTTATGAAAGAAATTGAAGGTGACACGAATAAATGGAAAGAATGGAAAGATAGTCCATGCTCATGGATTGGAAGAATTAATACTTTTAAAATGTCCATACCACCCAAAGAAATCTACAGATTAAATGTAATCCCTGTCAAAATACCATTGACATTTTTCACAGAACTAGAACAAATTTTTATGAAACCACAGAAGACCCCAGATAGCCAAATCAATCTTGAGAAAGAAGAATAAAGCTGGAAATATCACACTCCCAAATTTGAAACTATACTACAAAACCACAGTTATCAAGACAGTATCATACTGGCACAAAAACAAACCATTGTTTGATCCATAGATCAATGGGACAGAATAGAGAACACAGAAAGAAACCCACACTTATATGAACAATTAGTCTATGGCAAAGTAGGCAAGAACATACAAAGGAGAAAACAGAGCCTCTTTAACAAAAGGTATTGGGAAAACTGGACAGCTACATGCAAAAAAATAAAACAGGACTACCCTCTTACTCTATGTAAACACAAAATGAATTCAAAACTTAAATATCAGACATTAAACCATAAAATTCCTAGAAGAAAACATAGGCAATAGACTCTGACGTTTTTATAGATCTATCTCTTCAGATGAGGACAACAAAAGAAAAAAGAAACAAATGTGTCCAAATCAAACCAAACAGCTTTTTCACAATGATGGAAACCATTAACAAAATGAAAAGGCAACCTACTGAATAGGGGAAGATATTCATAAATGACATATCTGATAAAGGGTTAACCCATAATATATAAAACTCACACAACTTAATATCAAAAACAAACAAAAAATGTACTTAACAGATATTTTTAGAAGACTAAAAGAAGACTTAAATAGACATTTAAAAAAAAAAAGATAGCCAGTAGGCACATGAAAATGTGCTCAACATCACTAACCATCAGAAAAATACAAATCAAAACCACAATGAGATATCACCTAACACCTGCCAGAATATCCATTATCAAAAAGACAAGAAATTTAAAAAAAAAGACAAGAAATAAAAAGTGCTGCTAAGAATGCAGAGAAAAGGGAACACTTGTGTGTTTTTAGTGGAAGATATGTAAAACAGAATGGAATTTTCTCAGAAAAATTAAAAATAGAACTACCATATAATCTAACAATTTCACTTCTTTTTTTAAAGATTTTATTTATTTATTTGACACAGAGAGAGAGAGATCACAAGTAGGCAGAGAGGCAGGCAGAGAGAGAGGAGGAAGCTGACTCGCTGCTGAGCAGAGAGTCCGATGAGGGGCTTGATCCCAGGACCCTGAGATCATGCCTGAGCCAAAGGTAAAGGCTTTAACCCACTGAGCCACCCAGGCGCCCCTAACAATTTCACTTCTTGATATTTACCCGAAGAAAACAAAAATACTAATTTGAAAAAATATCTGTATGCCCATGTTCATTGTAGCATTATTTACAATAGCCAAGATAGCGATGCAACCAAAATGTCCATGGATAGATGAATGGATAAAGAAAAGTGTGTATACACACACACACACACACACACACACACATACACACAATATGGGATGTTAACTCAGCCATTAAAAAAAATGAAATCTTGCCATTTGTGAAAACATGGATTGATCTAGACGATATTATGCTAAGTGAAATAAGTACGGCAGAGAAAAACAAATACCATAGGATTTCACTTATGTGTGGAATCTAAAACACAAAACAAATGAACAAACAAAATAAAACAGAAACTGACTCACATACCCAGAAAACAAACTGTTGGTTGCCAGAGGGGAGGAAGTTGGGGTTCAATGAAATAGGTGAAGGGGTTTAGGAGGTACAATCTTCCAGTTATAAAATAAATAAGACACAGGCGCATAATGTACAGCATAGGGAATATAGTCAATAATATTTTAACAACTTTGTATAATGACAAAAAGTAATTTAGAATTATTGTGGTAATCATGTTGAATGTATATAAATATTAAATCACTATGTTTTTTTAAATCACTATGTTGTACACCTGAAATTAATATAGTATATGTCAATTATTCTTCAATTTAAAAAAATGTAATGAAAGAGAGGTAAAAAGGCAAGAGTTCTGGCAGGGAGGAATCAGCAATACAGGGGAAATTTCTTACTCAATTCCACTCAACCAACTCTCCAGATGGACCAATGTTTTTTATCTCTTCTGTAAAACAAAACAGTTGATGCCTATGGCAAAGTGAATGCTTGTGATGAGTAGATAACTGACTGTCTAGTTCACTATGCCTTATGCTCCCACCAGATGAATTTGTTGCTCAACCTGTTTATTCCAATTATTCTTGTTGTTGTAATGATATAACTTAATTAAATATTATGTGTTACTGTTGTTATATAAACCAATAAGTCAAATGATTCAGGAAGAGTCAATAAAGATAAGTCACTAAAATGAACTATTTAGATTCCCTTGCAGAGTCTTTAGTGCTTGCTCTGCTTTAAAGAAATCTGATACCCTGTGTCTTTTAACTGGTGCAGCCACTCTGGAAAACAGTATGGAGATTCCTCAAAAAGTTGAAAATGGAGCTACCCTACGACCCAGCAATCGCACTACTGGGTATTTATCCTAAAGACACAAAGGTAGTGTTCCTCAGGGGCACGTGCACCCGAATGTTTATAGCAGCAATGTCCACAATAGCCAAACTATGGAAAGAACCTAGATGTCCATCAACAGATGAATGGATAAAGAAGATGTGGTATATATATACAATGGAATATTATGCAGCTATCAAAAGAAACGAAATCTTGCCATTCGCAACAACATGGATGGAACTGGAGGGTATTATGCTGAGCGAAATAAGTCAATCAGAGAAAGACAATTATCATATGATCTCTCTGATATGAGGAACTTGAGGGGCAGGGTGGGGGGTTGTGGGGGGTAGGGAGGGAAAAATAATGAAACAAGATGGGATGGGGNAAATCTGAAAATCTTACCATATGCATTAAATATATGGTTTATATTTTTCACATAAACCTATAACTTTTTCAATTATCATAGAAATCCAACAGATCCATTCTCAAAGAAAGGCCTTGACCTTATATCAAAAGAATGAATTTCTTTCATTAAAATAAAGTTTCAAGTATGTAAGTAGTATTTCTCAATTTTAATTGGTTCTTTTTTCAATTAATTGACTATCAATTATGGTCCTGTGGGGCAAGAGGGCTTTTCTTATAGTTAGAATTACAGAAAGCTGAAAGGGACTTTGGAAATCAACTAACCTAGGGGTTCTGTAACCTTTGTGCATATCAGAACTGGCTGAAGGGTTTTGAAAAACAGAAATTATTTGGCCTTGATCAAGATTTCTGATTCAATGGTTCTGAAGTGGGCCCTGAGAATTTGCCTTTCTAACATGTTTTCAGGTGAAGCTCTTGTTGGTGGGCCAGGGACCTCACTTGGAGAACCACTGAACCCACCCATCACTGAGGAAGTTCTAAGGTTTGGTGATAGGAGTTCCTTCAAGTGCACATGGTAGGCTAAGAGAAAAGCTAAGACCAGCACCCAGGTGTCCTAGATGTCAGTGCAGAGATCTTCCCATTCCATTCTGCTGTCAAAATTTGTGATAGAATATGGATAGCCACAATTTTCTCGATACTCTTTCTTTCCAGAAGTGGCACCTACATCCATGATGTGGGCTGGTTCTGTGATTGACCAGTAGCTTATGCAGAAGTGATGTTGCACCTGATTCAAGACTGAGTCCTAAGACAGCTGTTGCTTCTACTTACTGATGCTTGGAACTTTTGTTCTGGGATCTCTGAGCTCCCATTTAAGATGTCTGATCACCTTGAGGCCACCATGCTAGAGAGGCCATGCATAAGCACTCTGGTTGATAGTTATAACTGAGCCCAATCTTCCAGCCATCCCCAATAAGAAGATAGACATAAGAGTGCACAATCTTGCATTTTCAAGACTTGCCAACATTCCAGTGAATACTAGAAAATGACCTCTGTTGACACCATGTGAAACAGAATAAGAATCACTTGGCTCAGATTCCTGAACCACAAAATCATGAGGCATATTAAAATGGTTTGTTGTTTTAAGTCACTAAGTTCTGGGGTAGTTTGTTACAGAGTCATAGATAACTGAAACAATATTTAATATTTAAAAGACAAAAGCTATGAAGAGCTGAAGTTCTATTTATAGGCTAAACTTAGAGATAGAAGCAATCTGTGTGAAATGTAATAATGAGTGACTGATTACACAGAGACATCAGTGCAAGTGAGAAGGCAAACTTGACTAGATATTTTGCTCTGAAGACCATGAGTATACTTGGTGATATGTACCAAAATAAGTATCATGAGGCTGGGCTAATTTTTAGAGATCTGGGGAGCAGAGAGGTTGATGTAGGCAGTGAAATCGTGAGTTACAGTTTTAGACACTTTGAGTCTCCCAGCCAGAATGTCCAATCTCCCACCCCCATTCCCTGAAGTCTCTTGGGGACCCTCTCAGTTTGCACATCTGGTCTTTCATGCTGTTCATTTCCCACCCACATGCTTCTCCCTAAATTCTCATAGCTCTTCTCATCTGGCTGGCTCATTTCTACACTACTTCATGGACTGTTTTGCATTATCACCGTATTTTTTCATATGATTCCCCCAAATGTAGTTGTAAACTCATGATGAGCACAATTTGCCTTTACCTTCTCTTCAATGTTGAACTTAGTCCTGTGGACACAACAATGTCTCTGAAACTCCTGCAAAGTGGAACTTTTGTAGATTGCCTCATGTTACAAGAGCAGGAAATGAAATGGGTAGATTGGAGTGGGAGCACCAAGGGTTGGGATCTTCTCAATGCTAATGTTGTGCTTAGTGGCAGCCTTGGTGAAGTAGATCTCTGAAGGTGACGATTTTGAAAAGCAACACTCATTGCAGTGTGCTACATTTGGGGCTGTTTGTAAAAATGCCACTTTCATGTGTAGCTATATTCATACCCATCTTTAAGTCTTTATTATTTTATCTATTTGGAAATTCAGTTAAATTTTTCTTGTTTCAATTCTCAGAATTGGTACCTAAGTTCACATTTCAAACCAAGTCTTCTTTCTACCACATTGATTTTGGCAATCCCATAAGACCCTGAGAGCACTTTTAACCCTAATAAATTAGTCAGTCAGAAAATGTTTTTGATCTCCCTACTTTATCAAGCACTATTCTTTGGATAAAACAAGAGGAAGACAATGTTCTGTGGAGAATTGAAAAGAAGAAAGCATATATCCAACCAAGGCTCAAGTCAGGCCATGCTTCATAGAGGATGTGATATTTGAAATTAACCTGCAAAAATGAGTAAAATTTAGCAGACAGAAATGATGGGGGTAGGGATCTGAAGGTCCAAGTGGCATTTATCCTTAGATCAAAGAAATGTGAGGTAATCTAGGTTAGCTGGAACATAGAGCATATGTAGAAATGTGGGTTGGGGCAGTTTACATGAGGCCTTGGATACCAAGGCAATGAGTCTGGTTTGAATTTTGTAAAAACTGAGTTTTAAGGGTTAGAGGGACAAGATTTTATCCAAATTTTGTATTCTCTATAGTCCCTAACATTATGCTTTACATGTGGTAGGCAATTATTAAATATCTGTTGATTGATCGATGAACTGCCAAAGCCATTTGGATGCACTGCTGGTGTCTGAATCTTTTAGAAACTTAATTCTCCCCTTTTTTTTCTTCTCCAGTGTTCAGGCAACATTTATTCTAGGAAATGGCTCTGGCTTTAAAGACAAAGGGGAAGAAAAATTCCCAGTAACACAGAGATCGTCAAAGCAGAACCATTTTTAAGTGAAATGATTTCTCCCTACCCAAACTTTACGCAAGGCCCCACTAAGGAACTGCAGAGGCCCAGCACGAAAGAACTATAAATTATGAGACTCCAGACATCAGAGACAGAGAGCCACAATTCCCAAGAGAGTTTTCTCTACATTTCTCCTTGCAAAGCATCCAAAGCAGATTGAAATCCTGGCTGAGAAACTTGTGGAGAGAGAGAGCTGAGGCAAAGGGCAAAGGCATTAAATAATATACAGATTTTCACAGAAGATCATTTCTGCTTAAATAGCTGACTACTCATGCTGATGGCCAGGTTCAGAAAGGATGGAGGCTGGCACTGCTGACAGTGAAAGGTGTAAGGCTGATGCAATCAATAGTGGCACAATGACCATGTTTAATGGGCTTTTAAATGCCCGAAATTGAAAGTCCAAATTTCTAGGAGGGCTGTATGGTAAAGACAATTTATCCTTGTTTTATTAATCCACATGGAAGTGCTTCTCTCTGCTTTAAGATATAATCATCTATCTAGTAGTAGAAGTTAAAATTCCAGACATGCCCACTCCAGCCCAGGAATACTTTCCTACCTCCAAGATTTCAGAAACAAGTTCTTCAATGAGATCACCCACCATGCAGGAGCTCCCACTCTCCCCCTTCTTCAAGAACACCATCCCCACCAATCCACGGTACTAATGCATTTCCTCTGAATAGGAACCCTGGCTAGCACAGGGAGAGGGGACCACAGGCAGCACCCATACCAGCTGCATGATTTGATTCAGCCTTGCAAATAACTACCTGCCCATTCACCCAAGGCAAACATTGATTTATGCTGAATGCTAAGTGAGTGGGAAAGAATGATGACTCACTTTCACTGTATGACCTTTCTACTTTCATAAGGAGAAAGCAGACAGCTTAAAAAGAAAAGCAATTTGTCTTCTGCTGATTTTCTTTTGTATAAAGTCTGAATTTCTCTGCCTAATGTTCAAGGACCTACCTTCCAATGCATGCCCTACCACTTTCTGCATCTACACTTTTTGGTGTCCTCTTCCACCTCCAATATATCACGCCTACTTTTGTTTCCTTACTCATGATGTTCTCCTCTCCTCTGTGCTTTCCAAATCCATCTCAGTAGAGAATCTGGTCAACCCCCACCTTTTCTGTTAATCCTTCAACTGTTACTCTACCCATGAACATTCACAGAGTTACCAAAGAAAGGCAGAATGTGGAGGGTTCAATGAACACTTGTTAATAGTAAGACCAATCCTTGAAGAAGCCAACAGATAGTTAAGGAGGAACGTCCAATCATCTGAAGATGTAAGAGCTTTTAAACTAGGAATATACTGACCATCCCATCTTTTTTTTTTATTTCATTGTTGCTATTGTTTCTGTGGCTATTCTTTTATTTTCTGCTGCTGTTGCTGCTGCTGCTGCTGCTGATGATGATGATGATGATGGAGCAGGACAAGAACAAAAAGATGACAGCTTAATATTTACTGGAGTGTAATATATACCAAGCACTGTTTTTAGCATTTAACCCATATTGTCTCATTTAATACTCACTGAATTACAGGAGAAAGTATCTCCATTTTAATGCTGAGGAAACTGAGGCAGAAAGCATTGGTAATCTGTCCAAGATCTGAATCTTGTCAGAAAGGGCAGAATTCAAATTTGGATCCAAGCAGCCCGACTTTAGAGCTTGAGGTCTGAGTGATGCATCATTCCTCATACTTTGTTTCACCTAGTTTGTACAGCACTTAAAATGACAGAAAAGTCATAATCCTTTCCTCAAAAGCATTAAAAATTATTTAGCACTTTATTTTTTTGTAAGTACTTTCACCTGCAATAACTCAGTTGCTCTTGACAAGAGATCTCTGTAGCTTGAGCATTTCTGTACTTTGGAATAAATAGGGAAATGGAGGCCTTGCCCAAGGTACAAGGTGGATCAGTGGAGCCAGCAAGTCATGGAAACAGAATGAAAAAATGCTAGAGAAGAGGGAAGAGTCAAGATCATACAACCCGCCATTCATTTTTTAGCAAAACATCTGAGGCCCCCAGAGGTGACTAGCTTGGGATAAGCAGCAAGTGAGGGAAAACCAGGTCTAGAACTGGACTGTGTGACTTCTCATCTGCAGTCTTTCATTGCAGCACCATGGCCCTGAGCACATTCTCCAAAATGAATGATGAAAAGGGAGTCCTGGTCAAATGTGCTGGGACCTATTGCAGGCCATGTCTTCCTCTTAGAGAGTCACAATACACATTCTTTGAAAAATTATACAAACACTTCATAAACTCACCTAACCAAAGAAAATTTTTAATATCTTCCATTGACACCCCTTTGCAGAACTAGTATTCTATGGAAGTCAGTTTGGGAAACAATGCATAACAGATATATTAGAATATGAGCATACAGGTAAATGTAATTCTTTTTTTTTCTGCTGTTGGGCCCAGAGGTTAAAAAAAAAAAATACTTCATCTTTTCTGCTTATCTCCAAAACCTCCCCTCCCATAACCACCAAAAATCTATGCCACACACTACTTTACCCTGCATTGGAACATATATGGAAAAACATTTCACCCACTTAGATGAAACATAATGGAAAATTAATACTCTCCAAAGAAAAAATAGTTGTACTCTTGCCTGTATACACACCACACATACACATACATGCCTTGAATTCCAGTTTTGTTTTTGTTGTGTTTTTTTTTCCCTTCAGTTTCTTAGGGTTGTTACATTATTGACTTCACATATGTGAAGATCAATTATATACCCCCTGTTCCTTTGGGACTTGTTTATAAAAGATTATACCAATCTGCTCATGCTGCCACAGATTCAGGGGCTTAAACAACAGAAATTTATTTCTCACATTTTTGGAGGCTGAAAGTCTAAGATCAAGGTTCTAGCAAAGTAGGTTTCATTCTGAGGCCTCTTTTCTTAGCTTTTAAATGGCTGTGTGCTTACATGACCTCTTCTTGGAGTGGTGTGTACACTGGGAGGCGGAGGGGGAAGAGGGAAGAGGAGAGGTGGTGGGGGAGGGGGGAAGCAGAGAGTGATTAAGAGCTGTTTGGTGTCTCTTCTTATAAAGACACTAATCCTATTGGATCAGATCTCTACCCTTAAGACCTCATTTAGCCTTAATTACTTCCTTACATGCCCCACCTCCAAATACAGACACACTAAGTGTTATGGTTTCAACATATGGATTTTGAGAGGACACAATTGTGTCCGTAACAAAGATGGGGATACAATGATGACACCAAAGGTTCTGTGTGTGGTGACCCGAGAGGTCTCAAAGGTAGACTTCGTATTATTTTTAAAACTAAAGAAAGAAATTTGGAAAAACTATCCACACACTATTGCCTCACATCCTTTTCTCAACTTGAGGGGGAAAAAAAACTTCAAAGGAGTGTAACAGCTATGTCAGAAAATGTTCATCTCTTATGAGCTGAAATAAGGTGGCAAATTTATTTTAAGACATAAATAACTGACATTCTTCCCTCTGAGCACATCTCTGTGGCAGAAGGGAAGTGGAAATCTGAAGTGGAGTAAGAGGACCTGACATCACCAAGGACAGAACTGCCCTTCATGCACCTGGTGAGCTCACTGAGAAGGCCGACCACACTCTCTTGTGGCCAGACCCGCAGGAGCCACGACTGCTCCATAGGATCCCCATCCTCCCAAGCCCCACAGCATGCAGCACTGTGGGCAACCACAACCACTCCCCTGGGCTCCACCCACCCCCTCTGACAAACACAGTCAGCTGAGCAGAGGCATAAGACATAGAGGAAAGGGAATGTGGGCTGGAAAGGGCACAAGTCTCTGGGGGGCTGAGGCGACATTCACAAGAAGGACCTCACTGATCACTTCCTTCCTTATTATTTCAGGATTATTGTAATTTCATGCAAACACTCCTTCTTCCCCACGCAGCTTCTGATGGTCACGATTCTTGTTTGGTGCTGGCCCCCAGCAATGCTAATAAAAGGCTTCCGGATCATTTTTATTCATTTTGCGCATTTCACTCACAGTACTTCATGTGACTTATGTAGCCCCTGCAGCTCATATTTCTATTTGAATTGCAGGGCAAGTAGTGAGTTTTAACATTCCAACTGCACACACATTCTTCTTTCCCTCGAAATGAAAGATCATTTGAACTTTGAATTGCATTAGCATGACATTTTTCTACTAAATTACCCTGGCTGCACTCAACAGCCTGAAAAGAAACAAACCTCTTTTAACTCTATAGGCTATGTGAGTGAATAAATACTGGAGGAAATGCCAACAGAGAGGAGGAGGGAGGACAACCAGCAAGGCTGGGCACTGCCCCTGCCCTGGGGCTCCTGTCTGTGATGCTGACCTAGCAGCCTGAGGGTCACTACTGTCCCACCCATGCCAGGCCCAGGTCAGGGCATTTGGATAGATGGAGGAGAAAGTTAATGCAGCAGCTGTTGCTTTGTGAAAAAACAAACAAAAACAAAAACGAGGTGCAGCTTTTTATATCATTTTTAAAAAGTAATAATGTTTGCTTTTCTTTGTATTATAATGGTGGAAAATGTTCACTGTAAGATATCCGGAAAATACAAAAAGAATAAAGAAGAAAATGAAAACCACCTATATTCTCACCACTTAGAGAGAGAAACTATAGCTTTTGGGAGTATAGTTTTCCAAATCCTTTTTAGGGAAGTAGGTAGAATTCTATTCAGTTACAAATGTATATATCATCATTTTGTTCACTTGTATAAATTAGGCTATATACACAGACAGATATAATTTGGATCATGTATATGATTTGAGTCTTTTTTTATATACTTAATTTGTGATCATTTTCCCATTTCTTTAAAAATCATGATTTGGGATGGCTACATAATATTTCATCATAGGTGTACAGTATAATTGAATTAACCATGTCTTTTTTTTAAAGATTTATTTACTTATTTGCTAGAGGGAGAGAGTAGGGGAAGGGGCAGAAGGAAAGAGAGAATCTTAGGCAGACTCTCTTCTGAGCACAGAGCCCCACGCAGGGCTCCAGCCCAGGATCCCGAGATCATGACCTGTGCCAAAATCAAGAGCCACACTCAACCAACTGAACCACAATGGCACCCCAAATTAATTGTGCCTTTATGTGCATACATTGATGCTGCTTCCTCTATTTATAAGCAATGATGTGATGAATATCTTTTTGCACATAACAGATCTGATAGCTGATATTAGGTCCTACTTCTTGAGCTCTTACTATATGTCGACCATGATAAAAGAAAATTTCCAGGGAATATATCACATATACAATATTAAAATAATACGTAATGAGATAAAAATCATAATATATAACATATTAGCCTTTGTAATCTTCCTTAGAGGTGGTCATTATTTTCCACATTTTTATAGGTGAACAAACTGGTACAGAGGTTAACTGGCTGGTTTGAAGCCATTAGGTAGTAAGAAACAATTCCAGGATTCCAGGATTTGACTCCAGCATTTTCTGATTCTAATGTCTATGCTCTTTCACCTGTGCTCTGGGGTGCTATGTACTCCCAATTCCCAGGACTCTTCTCTGAAGACTGCAAGAAAAAGTGTTCAAGATCACCTACTCAAAACCTAACTCTGCCTCAGAGGTCTATATCCACATAGGTCCAAATCCCAGGAGCTCAGTGGAGTTTGAGATTTTCCTCCATCAAGGAACAAGCATTTGTTTTCTTGAGGTGGGTTGGAAGAGTAGAGGCTCCTCTTTGGACAACTACAGACACAGGGTCCCTCAGTGGCTCACTGTCTGCAGCAGCAGCTGGATTTGATGAAGGACATCACAACCTGCAGAAGCCATCTGAACTGAGGCTTCAGACCACACTCACTGCTGGGTGCAAGGCAAAGGTGGGCACCAAAAGGGAAAACAATGGAAAAATAAATCATATCTTCTCAATGCTTGTTAGCATGAAAACCCAGTGATATGCTTGGTGTTTTCTGGTTAAAGAGATCATATGGACCCCCATACAGGTTGACATGTAAAAGTGTTATTCCTACCGAATGAGTTGCTGGTGATTAGCAAGCATCTGAGTGAACACAATACAATCACTCTGGTTATGGTACAGAGATCCATGTATATTCATGAAGCCCCATGACCAAGCCATTGGTCTCAGCACTCTCCTCCTCCCCAGAATCTATATAAGGTAGCCTTGGCCATAGAAACAGGGACTACAGGTCTACCCTCATCTTTACCATTCCTAAAGGTGATGTCTTGTTGTGAACTCTAGGGCTGCACATCCCATACAGTGAGATGGTGTAGGCACTAGACACAGGTTCAGCAGCTGCTCTCATAACTCACACACTGTGTGCAAGGCCACAGAAGAGCTCAGCTATGTCTCAGCCTGTGGGTTTAGGCTATTTCAGGATACCTCTTTATTCCTTTCTCAAATTTTATTACAGGAAGCAACATTTGCACAGAAACATAAGCTTCTCCTGAGCCAGACTGGAAACCCTTTCAGAGAAGTTACCACAGTGCTTGGAACAGAAAGATGCAGAGAGAAACAAGCATGCTAGATCTGAGACCTGCAATAGCATATTGACCCTGCCAGTTACTAGTCACATGGTCTCAGGTATGTCAGTGAATTTCTCTGAACCCATTTCTTCATCTACAAAATTCATTCATTCATCATGTTAACTTACTCACTTAATTTTGCTTATTAACTACCTGCTATGCTAATTATAGATAATATCTATTCAGTGATCACTAAGTGCTGGCACCATGATAAGTGCCATTTAATAATGGGCAATGAAATACGCATGGTGTCTTCCTTCATGGAATTTGCTATCCAGTAGGAAGTCACTGAGAACGTATATGTGAGCAAATAGGCATGTAAAACAGAATGGAGTGAGTGCTATTAGGTAGTTGAAAAAAAATATAATAAGAAATATAAAGAAAGGAGAGAAGATGAAGATTGAAATAAGGATAATACTTCATCTTGTAGGTGATGTAAAATACCTAGAAAAACACCTGACATTACTAATACAGCAATAAAAATGATAGTTATGATGACAATTATTATTACTATTAACCTGATGTCACCTGGACATTCCTTTCCCTTGAAATCTCTTTAGGGAAAACTAAAACCTCCAATTCTGTTTGCTGTGGACATCTAAAATCCAAAATTCCTGTAAAATTTGTAAGGTAAGTTCTTCCAACCATCTCCGCTCTGAGCTCTTAATCACTCACCTTATGTATCATGTTCTTTTTGTAATCCTCCATGCTGACCCAGATGGGAAATCCAACCCCTACCTTGGTTTTCATTATAAATAAATAAATGACCAAATAACACTTAGACACAGCAACTTGTGTATTTAGTGGACTTTACTGAAGGCATAGTAAGGGAGAAAGTTCAATGGCAGCAAAGCAAAGAACTTAAAACTGAATACTAGGCTCTTCTATTCTAAAATGTTCTTAGACCTTTCATGGGCCACTTCATTTCATGTACATCACAGCTTACCATCAACTTTCTTTTCAGGAAGAAAATCCATTTTTCTCTTTGATTGTACTTGCAACTATTAATATCCATGTTCTCAGAGTTTCATCTTCTACCATAGACATCTTTTCAAGATTCTCTCAAAGGCAGCATTCTCCTAAAGAGAAATTTTCCTGCAAGCTAATAAATTACATGTATTTTGACATGTATTACATGTATTTTTACCTCTGCTTCATTGTTATTGTCATGATTAGTGTCATTACACTATTAGTATTAAGCCTGGCACCTTAGGAAAGGCTTTTGTAAATGTCTTTTCCATAAATTCATTTTCTTGAATTATAAGGGTGATGATACCGAGGATCTGAGACACCTAAGTGCGTCCTGGTGCAGACCATAGGCATCCAGTGTTTCTGGTATGAATCTACCACATATACCATAAAATGGAAAACAATGAAGTTATGCCTACTTCACTGTGGCTCATCTCTATAGTACTGGTTCTCTCTAAGTTTGGCCACTTCAATGAGGGACATAAAACAGTAGAGCTTTAGAATCCAGTCTTCCTTACCCCAAATACTAGTCCTGAAATATTTTTTTTCCTGAGAATTCAACAGTATATCCGTCTAGAACTTAATGAAACTTTTGAAAGTCTAGAATTTATCAGAATTACTGGGCAGGAATGCAGAAATAGAAGTGAGTTCCAGGGTCCTTAGTGAATTTCACCCAGCACCTGTCATTGTACTTTTGGAAAATGAATTCTTCAAAATTCTTCAGGAGAACACTCTTTGTCACATCCTAAGACAATACAGTATTCACATGATAAACTGGATTTTCCTTGGTCTCTGTGATGAGTTCTGTGACCCAACTGTTTCATTTGATTCTTGTGGAATAGAAGCTCTCCTTTACACTGGATTGGAACCCGAGAGTATCAGGTCTGGAGTTCAATGATGAGCTTTTAGAGGCCAAGAGAGGGAAGCAAGATGAAGGAAAGGGAAATCAAAAGAAAGGCCAGGTCCAATGCCATTCTTTGAGGACTGAATTTAGCCATATCTATAGTCAACTTTATCCCTGGACTTTCTAGTCACATGAGCTAATCAACATCCTTTTGCACTTAAACTACTTTGTCCAGTTTTTTGTCCCATGAGAAAAGATGAGTCTTACTGATACACAGATCTGGTGGGAGATCAGGGATCTGCTTTCTAACCTAAATCTTGGGATCTATAGGATAATCACATATGGGCTGCCCCTAAAGCTTTAACAAGTGCCTACATATGCTCCAGAGTCAGAATTTAACCCACGCTTGCTCCAGGCAGAGAGACAGAGCAGAAATCTGAAGGCAGAACTAGGCAGAATTTGACAATGCGCCCATTGGTGTGTTTGTTTTTTAATAGCATTCAAAACTTTTTAAGGAGACAAACCATAAGAGACTCCTAATCTCACAAAACAAACTCAGGGTTCCTGGGGGGTGGGAGGGTAGGGATAGGGTGGATGGGTTATGGACATTGGGGAGGGTTTGTGCTTTGGTAAATGCTGTGAAAGATGTAAGCCAGATGATTCACAGACCTGTACCCCTGGGGCAAAGAATAAAAAACAAACAAACAAACAAACAAACAAACAAACAAATAAATAAATAAATAAAACTTTTTACTGAATTTGGCCAAATGTCCTGAGAAGTAAATCAAAATACACCTTAAACTGTGTTTGTGACTCTGTCTGCTCTCTCCAAATAAAAGGTCAGAAAACATCACTTTTCACATGGTGACACTTTCCATAATTTGAGTCACTCTCCATGTGGGTGAATAGGTTTGTAAAGGTTTACAAGAAATTCTCAAACCAAAATGGAATGTTACAAAGCCTCCAGACACAAGGCAACTGTACTTCACCATGTAGAAAGGCATTGGCTAGGGAATTTTGTGACAGTAACTGACCTACTTTATTGAGCAACAGGATATTCACTTTTATCCTAAAACATCATGGAATTGATTAAAGTATGGAAAAATTTGGTGTGTTTCACCTTCTACCATTTTGATGCATGGTATCTATGCAGTTTTTGTGTTCACTTCTGTCATAATTTTAGGTGTTCATAGGAAACTTAGTGGCCATTGAGATGTCCCCTTTCAGATGGCGTATTCCCAATACTTTCCTTTTGGATACTATATATCATGACATAATAAGCCCACCTGCACAATCTTAAATCATTTTTAATTTTATCAAAGTATAATTAATATGCAATAAACTGCACATATTTAAAGTATACAGTTTGGTAAGTTTTTACTTATCACACATGCACCGTTACCTCAATCAAGATAATAAACCTGCCTATCACCTCCAAAAGCTTCCTTCTTCTGCTTTGTAATTCCTTCCTCACACAACCTCCCACTCTTTGTGTCCCCAGGCAGCCACTGACCTGCTTTCTTTCACTGTAGATTGTTTTTCATTTCTAAAATTTTATGTAAAAGAAATCAAATAGCATATATTCTTGTGTGTCTGGCCTCTTTTACACTGTAATTTTGCAGTTCATCCAAGTTGTAACTTGTATCAATACTGTCTTCCTTTTCATTGTTATATAGTATTCTGTTGAATGAATATACATTAGTTTGTTGTATTCACTCACTTGCTGATGAATAGTTGGGCTGGTTTCAGTTTTTAGCTATGAAAAAATAAAGTTTCTATGAACATTTATGTACAAATCTTTGTATAGACATATGTTTTCATTTCTCTTGAAGAAATACCTGGAGTGGAATAATTGGATCACATGACAGGTTTATAATTAACTCTTTAAGAAACAGCCAAACTGTTTTCCGAAGTGAGTGCTATTTTATATTCCCACCAGCAGTTGAGAGTTCCAGTTCTTCCACATCCTTGTCAATACTTAGTATGGTCAGTCATTTTAATTCATAATATTCTAAAAGACATGCACGACATCTCATTATGCTTTTAATTTGCAGTTCTCTAATATCTAATGATGTTAATCATATTTCTGTGGACTTATTTGCCATCAGTATATTCTTTGGTGAAGTGCTATTTAAATCTGACCATTTTTAACTGGGTTATTTGTGCTTTTCTTATTAAGTTTTGATAACTCTCCATAAATACTGAATATAAGTCCTTTATCAAATTTCTGGTGGGCAAATAAGGTCTTCCAGTCTATGGCTCACTTTTTTTATTTTCTTAGCAGTATCTTTCAAAGAGTAGAAATTCTCAATTCCTCTTTATCAAATTTGTCTTTTATGGATCATATTATTTTGTATTGTATCTAAGATATCTTTCCCTAACTCAAAATTATGAAGATTTTCTTATTTTCCTTGAGAAGTTATATAGTTTGAGAGTTTATATTTATGTCTATGATCCGCGTAAAGTTTTTTTTTTATGTATATGGTACAAGAAATGAATAGAAGTTTTTGTTGTTATTTGGGCTTTTGTTTGTTTTTTTGCCTACGGATATCCACCAATTCCAGCACAATTTGTTTAAAAGACTGTCTTTTTTCCACCAACAAAATTGACTTTGTTCAAAATCAACTAACCATATACATGTAGTTTATTTTCAGAATCCATTCTGTTCTATTGATATATTTGTCTATATGTATATCATATTGTCTTAATTACTATAGCTATTCAAGTCCTAAAGTCAGGTCATGACAAGCCCTCCAAATGTGTTTTTCTTTTTTAAAGTTGCTTTAACCCTTATAATTCCTTTGGACTTTTCTACAGATTTACAAATAAACTTATTAATTATCACAAAAAAAAGTCTTCTGGAATTTAATTGGGATTATGTTGAATCTATAGATTACTTTGGGAAAAATTAACATCTTAACAATATTGAGTCTTCCTAGCCAATGGAATGGACTTATCTCTCAATTTATTTAGTCTTCTTAAATATCCCTCAACTCAGTTTTGTACTTTTTAGTGCACAGATCAATTTTCCCAGAATTATCCTTAAGTATCTCATATTTGTGATGCTTTTTAAGTAGTATTTTTAAAAATACTATTTCAAATTCTGACTCTTTGTTCCTAGTATATAGAAATAGGTTAAATTTTGCATGCCAATCTTTTATTTTATAATTATGTTTTTAGATTTTATTTATTTATTTGGAAAGAGAGTATGACTGGGGGTAGGAGCAGAGGGAGAGGGAGAGAATCTCAAGCAGACTCTACACTGAAGCAGGAGCCCAAAGTGAGGTTTGATCCCACAACCTTGAGATGAAACCAAGTTGGAGGCTTAACCGACTGAGTCATCCAGGTGCCCCAATCCTGTAAATTTTCTAAAGCTACTTTTATTTCCTTAGATTTTTGGTATATTTCATAAAATTTTCTTGGAAGATAATTATGTTGTCTAAGAAATAAGACATGTTTACTTCTTTTATTTTTTAGGTTATAATTTCCTTCTTTATTTTATTTTTTATAATTTTTAAAATTTATTTTTATTATTATATTTGCCCCAGGGGTACAGGTCTGTGAATCATCAGGCTTACACCTTTCACAGCACTCACCATAGCACAAACCCTCCCTAATGTCCATAACCCATCCGCCCTATCCCTACCCTCCCACCCCCCAGTAACCCTCAGTTTGTTTTGTAAGATTAGGAGTCTCTTATGGTTTGTCTCCTTCCCCATCCCATCTTGTTTCATTATTTTTCCCTCCCTACCCCCCACAACCCCCCACCACGCCCCTCAAGTTCCTCATATCAGAGAAATATTAGACTGACAGAAGACCTATCCACAGAGACCTGGCAAGCCAGAAGGAACTGGCATGATATATTCAAAGCTCTAAATGAGAAAAATATGCAGCCAAGAATACTTCTTCTTTCTTCCTTCCTGATCTTGGTGTTTTTTATTTCTTTTCTTGTCTTATTACCCTGGATGAATTTTCCAAGTACAATGTTGAATACAAGGGGTAAAAGTGATTTTTTTATTGCTCTTAGAAGGAAAGCATTCAGTTTTTTGCNATTTTTGGTATATTTCATAAAATTTTCTTGGAAGATAATTATGTTGTCTAAGAAATAAGACATGTTTACTTCTTTTATTTTTTAGGTTATAATTTCCTTCTTTATTTTATTTTTTATAATTTTTAAAATTTATTTTTATTATTATATTTGCCCCAGGGGTACAGGTCTGTGAATCATCAGGCTTACACCTTTCACAGCACTCACCATAGCACAAACCCTCCCTAATGTCCATAACCCATCCGCCCTATCCCTAC
>LNAC01000656.1:328750-363867 GCA_002007465.1 Ailurus styani | reverse complement strand
TTTTTTTTCTATGTTCTACAAGATGATCATGTGTTTTTCCTCTTTTAGTTAGTCAAAATAGGTAGTTACTTGGTTGGTTTTCAAATGTTAAACCCACCCTTCTTCTCATTGTCAATTTTATTTACCTGTTTCTCTGTATATCTTATAATTTTGTTTTTTATTGGATACAAGACATTATGACATTTACTAAGTTGTTACTGGATATTTTGAAATTCTTATATAAAATTCTTGAACTTTCCACTGAAATGCAGTTAATTGGAAAGAATTTGATCCTTTGTATTTCTTGCTTTTAAGTTTTGTCAGATGAGACCACAGTAGCATTAGGTATAGGTTTAATTTTACACTACTACTGAATCAAAACTTTCTGACTACTCTGTCAAGGCCCTATGAATTATGAAGTTTTTCATTCTGCTGCTATGAATAACAACTCCCAGGGCTCTTTGCTCTCTGGTATATATTCCTCTAACCCTTTTGGATGGTTCTTTCCTTGGCCTTTGGTACTTTTCTCACACATACACACTGATCGGTACTCAGTAAAGCCTTCAGTGGAACCCTCTTCATATCTCTGGAGTCCTCACTCTGAGCTTCCTCCTCTCTGCACTCTGCTCTGCCTACTCTCTCCTCAGTGTCTTTGCATTCCCAGCTCCAACCCCTCAACTTAAGATCTACCTGGATTCTCTTTCCCTGAGCACCTCAACAAGTTAAGATGCCTCTATTAAACTGGTTATACATATATTGGTTAAAATTCTTTAAAAAAGTAATATGGCAACCAACATAACAAAAGCCATAAAGAAGTTTATACCCTTTGGTCAGTGTTGTGCTAGCAAGCCAGCTCTCCAGAAACAAAAATAAAAANTTTGTCTCCTTCCCCATCCCATCTTGTTTCATTATTTTTCCCTCCCTACCCCCCACAACCCCCCACCATGCCCCTCAAGTTCCTCATATCAGAGAAATATTAGACTGACAGAAGACCTATCCACAGAGACCTGGCAAGCCAGAAGGAACTGGCATGATATATTCAAAGCTCTAAATGAGAAAAATATGCAGCCAAGAATACTTCTTCTTTCTTCCTTCCTGATCTTGGTGTTTTTTATTTCTTTTCTTGTCTTATTACCCTGGATGAATTTTCCAAGTACAATGTTGAATACAAGGGGTAAAAGTGATTTTTTATTGCTCTTAGAAGGAAAGCATTCAGTTTTTTTGTGATTATATGTGATGTCTGTGGGTAGGTTTTATATAGATGCTTTTTATCAGGTTGAGGAAATTCCTTGCTATACCTGGTTTGGTGGGAGTTTTTATCAAGGTTAGATGCTGGATTTTTACTTTTTTTTTTCTATGTTCTACAAGATGATCATGTGTTTTTCCTCTTTTAGTTAGTCAAAATAGGTAGTTACTTGGTTGGTTTTCAAATGTTAAACCCACCCTTCTTCTCATTGTCAATTTTATTTACCTGTTTCTCTGTATATCTTATAATTTTGTTTTTTATTGGATACAAGACATTATGACATTTACTAAGTTGTTACTGGATATTTTGAAATTCTTATATAAAATTCTTGAACTTTCCACTGAAATGCAGTTAATTGGAAAGAATTTGATCCTTTGTATTTCTTGCTTTTAAGTTTTGTCAGATGAGACCACAGTAGCATTAGGTATAGGTTTAATTTTACACTACTACTGAATCAAAACTTTCTGACTACTCTGTCAAGGCCCTATGAATTATGAAGTTTTTCATTCTGCTGCTATGAATAACAACTCCCAGGGCTCTTTGCTCTCTGGTATATATTCCTCTAACCCTTTCGGATGGTTCTTTCCTTGGCCTTTGGTACTTTTCTCACACATACACATTGATCGGTACTCAGTAAAGCCTTCAGTGGAACCCTCTTCATATCTCTGGAGTCCTCACTCTGAGCTTCCTCCTCTCTGCACTCTGCTCTGCCTACTCTCTCCTCAGTGTCTTTGCATTCCCAGCTCCAACCCCTCAACTTAAGATCTACCTGGATTCTCTTTCCCTGAGCACCTCAACAAGTTAAGATGCCTCTATTAAACTGGTTATACATATATTGGTTAAAATTCTTTAAAAAAGTAATATGGCAACCAACATAACAAAAGCCATAAAGAAGTTTATACCCTTTGGTCAGTGTTGTGCTAGCAAGCCAGCTCTCCAGAAACAAAAATAAAAACAAAACAACACAGAAAAGCCCTGATTTTCAGCCTTTGTCAATTTTTTATTATCAATTTTTTAATTAACATATAATGTATTATTTGTTTCAGGGGTACAGGTCTGTGATTCATCAGTCTTTCGTGATTCACAGCACTCAAAATAGCACATACCCTCCCCAATGTCCAAACCAGACCATATCCTCATACCACACACAAAAATAGACTCAAAATGGATGAAGGACGTAAATGTGAGACAGGAATCCATCAAAATTCTTGAGGAGAGCACAGATAGCAACCTCTTTGACCTCAGCTGCAGCAACTTCTTCCTTAGTCAAGTTTTGTGATGCAAATACTCTTACCTACCACAGCTGATTTTAAGAGAGCTCCCTAAATGCAGAGTTAGGAAGAGATTTGCAAAATGTGCTCTCACAAGTTGGTGTTACTTAGCTCCAGCACACCATTGCCTTTGATCCTTTTCCTAAAAATTAACCCTAAAAAATAATTTAAGCAAGAAAAAAAGCTATATAAATAAAATTGTCATTGAATTGTTGCTTATGATAGCAAAAAATAATGTAAATAATCTAAATAGTTTTTCCACTTGGTATAATACTATAAAACTATTAAAAATAGGAATAGAATAGAATAATACAGAGAAACATTTGATGTAATGTGAAGTGAATAAAGATGAAAGCATAATTTTATGTTCTCTATGATTACATTGATGAAAATATGTATGATTATGGCCAAACTCTCAAGAATACACAAAAAAACAAAACTTATTTTATTAGTCTTGTAATAGAAAGTAATTATACCACAAGGATTTGCTATTTGTTACTCTTCTTTCAAAAGGCTATAATAGTGTTCTTTTTTTATATGCAACAAAATAAGCCATAGCTTACTTAACCCATCTCTTAGGACATATTGGCACACTGGATTAGGCTAAGAACATTCAGGCAGTTTACTGGAACACTGTTTTAAAGGGCATTTCTCCTAAGAAGACATACAAATGGCCAACAGACAAATGAAAAAATGTTCAACATCACTCAGCATCAAAGAAATACAAATCAAAACCACAATGAGGGACACTTGGGTGGTTCAGTTGGTTAAACATCTGCCTTTGGCTCAGGTCATGATCCCAGAGTCCTGGGATCAAGCCCTGCATTAGGATCTCTGCTCAGTAAGGAGTCTGTTTCTCCTTCTCCCTCTGCCCCTCCCCCCACTTGTGCTCACTCTCTTTTTCTCAAAATAAAATAAATAAAATCTTAAAAAACAAAACCAAACCGAACCACAGATGCTGAGGATTTTAAAGGGGGAAGAGGGTGGGTTGAGGGGATGGGTTAACCCAATGATGGGATTAAGGAGGGCATGTATTACACGGAGCACTCAGTGTTATACACAAACAATGAATCATGGAACACTACATCAAAAACTAACGATGTACTGTATGGTGATTAAGATAACATAATAAATACACACACACACACATACACACACACTGAAATAAATAAAATCTTAAAAAAAAACACAAGATACAACCTCACGGTGGTCAGAATGGCTAAAATTAACAAATCAGGAAACAACAGATGTTGGTGAGGTTGCAGGGGAAGGGAACACTTTTACACTGATGATGGGAATGTAAGCTAGTACAGTCACTCTGGAAAACAGCATGGAGGTTCTTCAAAAAGTTAAAAATAGAGCTACCCTATGACCCAGCAATTGCATTATTGGGTATTTATCACAAAGATACAGATGTAGTGATCTGAAGGGGCCTCTGCACCCCAGTGTTTATAGCAGCAATCTCCACAATACCAAACTATGGAAACAGCCCGGATGTCCATCGACAGATGAATGGATAAAGAAGAAGTGAGATATATATATATATAGATAGATAGATAGATAGATAGATAGATAGATAGATATACACACACATATAATATTATATATTATATATTATATATCACTATATATTATATATTACTATATATTATATGTATTATATATAATATATTATAAGCATTATATTATATAAGCATTATGTTAATATATAATATATGTATTATATTATATATTATATAATTATATATATAGCATTCTTTTTTTATATGCAACAAAATAAGTGTTAGCTTACTTAACCCATTTCTAAGGACATATTGGCACACTGGATTAGGCTAAGAACATTCAGGTAGTTGACTGGAACACTGTTTTAAAGGGCATTTCTCCTATATTATATATATAATACATGTATTATATATATAATATATATATTGAGTAATATTCCCATATATATATAATGGAATATTATTCAATCATCAAAAAAATCCGAAACCTTACCATTTGCAGTGATGTGGATAGAACTAGAAGGTATTATGTTAAGTGAAATAACTCAGAGAAAGACAAATACTATATGATTTCACTCATATGTGGAATTTAAGAGTCAAAACATGAACATACANTATATATTGAGTAATATTCCCATATATATATAATGGAATATTATTCAATCATCAAAAAAATCCGAAACCTTACCATTTGCAGTGATGTGGATAGAACTAGAAGGTATTATGTTAAGTGAAATAACTCAGAGAAAGACAAATACTATATGATTTCACTCATATGTGGAATTTAAGAGTCAAAACATGAACATACAGGAAGGGTAGGAAAAATAAAATAAGACAAAAATCAGAGAGGGAGACAAACCAAATGAGACTCTTAACTATAGAAAATAAACTGATGGGTAAAAAAGAAAATGAACTGAGAGTTACTGAAGAGGAGGTGGGTGGAGATGGGATAACTGGGTGATGGACATTAAGGACACATGATGTAATGAGCACTGGGTGTTATATACAATTGATGAATTACTGAACTCTACCTCTGAAACTAATAATATACCAAATGTTAATTAATTGAATTTTAAAGAAGAGATAGATAGATAGATAGATAGATAGATAGATAGATAGATGATAAATAAATAAATAAATAAAGGGATGCCTGGGTGGCTCAGTGGGTTAAAACCTCTGCCTTCAGCTCAGGTCATGATCTCAGGATCCTGGGATCCAGCCCCACATTGGGCTCCCTGCTTGGCAGGGAGCCTGCTTCCACCTCTCTCTCTCTGCCTGCCTCTCTGCCTACTTGTGATCTCACTCTCTGTGTGTCAAATAAATAAATAAAATCTTTAAAAATAAAAAAATAAATAGCGNTCTGCCTGCCTCTCTGCCTACTTGTGATCTCACTCTCTGTGTGTCAAATAAATAAATAAAATTTTTAAAAATAAAAAAATAAATAGCATTAAAACATCATTGGAAATCCAGTGACAAACATATTTACCAGAACTCTGAAGGGAAGCCCCAGGTTGAGAACCCTCAAAAGTCAAGCTGAAGTGACAAGGTATTGCTTAAAATGCCTCTAAGGTGGCTGAATCTGTTTAACTGCAGGTCTTTTGTTTACGTGAAGGAGTTAGAAAATGGGGGGGGGGTCCTTCCTTAGAAGCCCTCTGCTCACTTAGTCTTCAACTTCTCTAAATAGTTGTTGAGAATGTATTTGATAATATTATTTAAAGTAGTGTCAAATTGTTAGCTTTTCTGGGGCACCCAGTTGTCTCTCTTTCTGCCTATAAACATAACTCTACCAATTTCTGTCAATTCCACTCAAATCAGCAAAAGTTAAGCGAGTCCTCATTGACCACTAGTCCCTGGCTAAACCTTGGGGACATTGTAAGGGATAAAGACTCAGTCCCTGTCTTTATGAAGCCTGCTATTATATGCTAGTCACAGAACACAAAACCAGTATATTCGTATAAGTACTGCTACATGTAGAAAGTTTACTAGTGCCTTCCTGGAACCTCTCCCAAAGAGCCTAGTGAAATATGTTGAAGGGATCCCCTGGTGCTCACCAGTAAAAACTGCCCCAGGTCTATTAACCTCTCAAGCTTTCTTCTCCATCTGAGCTCCCTTTGCTCTTTGCCAAGATCTGGCCATTGCCTGCACCAACTTGTTCCAAGGCAAATCTAGCCTAAAAGACTACAGCTTTCTCAGCCCGACATCAGGTTGCCAGGTCAGGCTGCCAACTGGCAAGGTCTGCCTTGCTCTCCCTGACCTTATCCGTCTCCTCCAAGCAGAGCAGGTGGCAGGAACCTGGCAACATGGAAACCCCACATCATGAGCAGACCCAAAGCTTGCCAGAAAGGCGTAGGTGCCTCTTGCCACTAGTGCAATGAGTAGGGACAGACAGAGCTTCATGGCTCCTGGAAGGCGTTGGGACTCTCCAAATGAAATTTGCTGAAGAGAAGAACACAAGCACTGATTCCTAGTAGTGGGGACTGGAGAAAAAAAAGGTACCCAGGAATGCTCTCATTTGAAGGTACTTGGTTTTTCTGAGTTGTGACACTGAGCTTAACAGTCTTCCTGCCTCATCGGAACAGCCCAGCCAAAGTCATGTAAGAATCTGCCCAACCCTCCAAGTCCTAGAAAATGTAAGTTGAGAATTATCTTCCTGAGAATAGGAAATTATGAATATAATGGCTATCCAGCACTAGAAAACAGGAGAGATTAAGTTAAGAGGGTCCCTCTACATTCTTCTGTGAAGAGAGAACAAAGAAAGCTCTGCAGGTACATGGGGAAAACATGGTGTTTGAGTGGATAACAAGGCAATGTATTGAACAGTGTCATTCAAATGCAATGAAATTAAATGGCCAAATCAAAGTTTCTAAAATGTGCATGTTGCTCTCAGATACCTGTGAAGAAATGTGATCTATGTCACCATCTCGTAACTTCTCTTAACTTCTTCTTCCCCCAGAAAGTTCACCAAATTGTGGTTCCTCAGAAAGACAGCAGAATATCAGATAATATAAGCTCTGTAAAGTGTTTGGTGGAAACTGATCCTTTCAAGTCTGAACTGCAAGTGAACCAAGTAAACAAAGAATCAATCCCAGCAAACTCAAGTCTGTACTCACTTGACAGAAGTTGACTGATGTTGCAAATGGTAAGTTACCAGTGCTTGCACTGAGCTTGGTAAACAAATGAAGAACTCATTAGATGGTACTTACAAAACTTTAAGACTTCAGTAAATGGATTTCAATTAAATGGAAGAGAAAGCAAAACTAGTTCCCATGGAAACCAGCTTTTATCTGTCTAGATTATCTTAAGTCTGGAACACCAATTCTTATGATTTTGAATGACCCTAAATGGTACTACAAACGTGGAGATAGTCAATGTCGTAAACATAAATGGACTTATTTTTACTTTTGGGCCATAAAACAAGTATTTTATAACTGCTTTCAACAACAAGCAAGACATTAGCTGGCAGTATTTCAGGTAAATCAAAAGAAGAACACTCTTGTTTCCCCACACCCCCTACAACTGTGGTATCGCTAATCATTGTTCCAGTGTAAGGAGTATTCTCTCTTCAAGTGACCGTTTGTGTTGTTTTGTACATTTTAAGTAGAAAACATTCTATTTCTAGGCCAGGAATTAAACACTGTAATAATAACACAACATTTATTGAATCCTTGCTATGTACTGTCTGCTTTGCACGCATTCTCTCAATTTATCTTTCCAAATACCCCATGAGATAAGTTCTATTATTATTCTCCATTTGACATAGGAAAACAGAGGTTCAATAATCTGCCCAATGTTTCACAGCTGATAAGTTGTAGAATTGCAAGTTGAACTTAGGACTTTGTGATTCTGTTCCCCTAGAATCCGTAGGTATTACCCATCTGCCCAAATGATTTCTCACATTTATTTCCACTATTTCTCCTCAATTCTTACTCCACAGTTCAAAAGGTTGATTTAAGCCTATTTTTTTATTAAATTGTACATTTATTCAACAATAATATGTTAAGTGCTTTCTCTTTGCCAGGAACAAAGTACATGGGAGAAGACATGGTTCATGCCTTTGGTATACTCACAGTCTAATAAGAAGACAAATAGCTAATAAAAGGTTTAATATACTTTTCTTCCTTTGAAAATATTGGGCTACTGGGGTCAATTTATAGATGTCAATTATGTTCTGATGGGTGGTACCATATTACAGGTCAGTAATACTTATCAGTAGCCAAGGTGACAGGCACATATCCATAAGGACCTCTGCCATGGTATTGAGTGACAGCTAAAAATGTCCAGAACCACAGATATTAGTCTTCCTGGATTTCCAGTCCTGCCTTCTCATACCTTCTTTTGGAAGCAGGCTGGATCCAAGATTCCCATTATATGATTATAACTGGTCTCTATCAGTTTTCATTTTAACTTTGACCACCACCACCCATCATACCCTACTGCACAAAATTCCCACCCCCATGTATTTTGAAACTGCCTCATCGCTGTAACCATCTTTCCATTCATTCAGTCATGTAGTTCTTATTTATTATGGTTCCATTATATGATTAAATTATGACCCAGTTCCTACTTTCAAAAACTAAACATAAGTGAATGCAAAAATAAAAAAACCTAAATATTATGATAGAAAGGATTCAGGTAAAGTGAGTACAAAAATATATTCACCAGTGTTTTATAGTTTCCAGTGCACAAGTTTTTTACCTCCTTGGTTAAATTTATTCCTGAATATTTTATTATTTTTGATGCTATTGTAAATGGAACTGTTTTCTTTCTTTCTTTCTTCTTTCTTTCTTTCTTTCTTTCTTTATTTCTTCTTTGGATAGTTTGTTGTTGGTATACAGAAATGCAACAGAAATGCATACAGATTTTTTGATGCTTGATTTTGTATCCTGCCATTTTACTGAATTGGTTTATTCATTTTAATAGATTTTTTGTGGTGTCTTTAGGCTTTTCTACATATGAGATTATGTCATTTGCCAATAGATAAACTTACATCTCTCTTTTCTGATTTTTATTCCTTTTATTTCTTTCTCTTGCCTACTTTCTTTAGTTAGGACTTCCAATACTATGCTGAATAAATGTGGCAAGGGTAGACATCCTTGCCTTGTTCTGGGTCTTATGTTTTTATCACTAATAATGGTAATAATAAATAAGGAGGCTGGAGAGGCAGGTGGAAAAAACTAAAAGTGATAATAAAAAATAAAGAGGGCAGAAGAAAATTTTGGAGGTGATCAATAGGTTTATGGCATAGGAGATGATGGGGGTGCCTGCGTGGCTCAGTGGGTTAAAGCCTCTGCCTTCGGCTCAGGTCATGATCTCAGGGTCCTGGGATCGTGGCCCGCATTGGGCTCTCTACTCGACAGGGAGCCTGCTTCCTCCTCTCTCTCTGCCTGCCTCTCTGCCTACTTGTGATCTCTCTCTCTCTGTGAAATAAATAAATAAAATCTTTAAAAAAAAAGGAGATGATGGTTTGATGGCTATATTATTATCTCCAAACTCATCAAGTTGTATACAATAAATATGTACAGATTTTTGAATGTCAGTCATAACTCAATATTTTTTTTAGCTTTTAAAGGACATTTTTTATTTAAATTCAATTAGCCAACATATAGTACATCATTAGTTTCAGATGTAGTGTTCAATAATTCATCAGTTGTGTGTAAAACCCAGCACTCATGACGTCACCTGCTCTCCTTAATACCCATCACCCAGTTATCCCAATAAACTGGTTTAAACACACACACACACACACACACACACACACACACACACACACACACACACACTAGCATTTAGGTTTAAATGACTAAATAGTACTAATTCTGGAAGCACTTGCTTTTTAGAAGACTGTGGAAAGAAAACCATCTTTAACCCAAGAGAAATAATTATCAGCAGCATAATAAGTAGGTATTATTGAACTGTGGACATGATTTGGAAGACACTTGGAGAGAGCAAACCTTCCCAATAACAGCCAGCTTAGACAAGGTAAATGACTAGCTTCTTTAGCAATTAGTCTACTCATAACAATCACAAATATTTTCAGTTTCTTTCTCTCTCTCCATCAGCCAGAGAAGTATTTAAAATCCACCTGCGGAGGGTGCCTGGGTGGCTCAGTGGGTTAAAGCCTCTGCCTTCGGCTCAGGTCATGATCTCAGGGTCCTGGGATCGAGGCCCGCATCGGGCTCCCTGCTCAGTGGGGACCCTGCTTCCCCCTCTCTCTCTCTGCCTGCCTCTCTGCCTCCTTGTGATCTCTCTCCCTCTGTGAAATAAATAAATAAAATCTTTAAAAAAAAAATCCATCTGCGGAACAAGAGAGGCATTTTGTCCCTGGGTCAAATGAATACACCTCTTTTGCCCCAAAGCCTTTAAGCACCAGCTTCATTGAAGGCTTCATTACAGCATTTCCTCCACACTGGCCTGCTCTCAAACTCACTTCCACCTGATGCAAAGCTTCTTTCCCCTGACCTTATTTCCAACCTTAGCTGCTTGCTCTTTGGTCATCACAAATGACTTAAACCCTAGAGAGCAGCTTCAGTAATTGGCCTGAGCAGAACATCACCTGTGGCCTCTATATTCTTTGGTCTCCATCCTACCTCCCCCCACTTTTCAGGCCTCTCATCTGAAACTGATTTCTGAACCACCCTTTAGCCTGCTGCAAAGCCTAGGAGTTGGAGGGGGCAGAGATCACAGGCAGCAGTCTTCCCTTTTTCCCCTCTTCCCAGCCATATGCCACTGCTCCTGGTTCCTTTCCCTGCATTACTTCTGAAACTCCAACTGGGCTTTTGCTCAGCCCATACTCTCCCCACTTGCCAGCCTCACTGCCCTCCCCCACTCTATACTTCTTCCTCATTTATAACCATTTCCATCTGAAAGGGAGAAGTTTTTTTTTCCTTAAAAAAAAATCTGAGTTGGGAACATTGCCGATTGTAACTATAGTGATGCATCAATCACGTCGCAATAATTGCACAGCACAGGGTTTCCTGTTAGGGCTGAGCTACCTGCCAGAAAATGGCAGCAATCAGGCTATTGGCAGCAGACAATCAGGCATCATTTGTAATTCTTTCTGGCTGCATGTTTCCCAGTCCAGGAATTGGATGCTAATCAATCAGTTGTCATGGTAACCCAGAATCACACAGCTATCAATACAGGAAAAAGTTGGGAGAAATTATGAGGACAGTTAGCACCGCAATTCCTGGAAGGGAGTGCCAAGTGACCTCACCAGGTGCCAACCCATGTAAAGCATTACCAAGAAAAAGCAGGAGACCCCAAGGATAAGTGATCATAGCCAGTCCAAAGAAGAGCTGTTGTTTTAGCCACAAGAGTGGAAGCAGGTGGGTGATTTTGGGGTCACTTCATTGTCCTTGGATACCAGCTGAGCTTCCAGGGCCAGGAAATATAGAAGCAATTTGAGAAAAAAAAAGACAAGCACTTGTGATAGAGGAGAAAGAGAGATCATCTATCCAATCAGCCAGCAAATGTTTATGAAGTACCCATTACACATGAGGTCCTTCATGTGGCAAATACTGTCTGGTCTGGGCCACCCAACATGGACAGCAAAAGCCAACCAGTACTTAGAGCAGCATTTGAGGTGACAGAAGGGTGGCACAATCTTTCAGTAGCACTGTAGAGGAAATCAAAATGGAAACGACCAGTGTGACCCAGCATGGTGAAGGCAATGGATCAAAGCTATATGCCAAAACTGGACCAAACGTGCTCACTTACCTCATATTGAATTCTAACAACATGAGAAGTAGGTTTCACTATTTCTATCTTACCACTGAGGAAACCTCACCATAGATTGTTGAGTAAGCTGTCTGACATCACACAACTGGAAGGGCTGGGACAAGACCAAATAAAAGCCCAGGCCTAGCCTTCACCCAAAACCATATGGACAGTGGCCACTCTGCAGCTGGGAGTCTGGGAAGGTCAGATTCATTCAGACTCTCAGGATCCCTAATGGCCACGTAGTCCAAAGACAAGATTTAGTACAAGATAGATGTACAAGTGACTTTGCTAGCAATTCAGAAACATCCCCCAGAGATATCAGTTCATCTCAGTGTGATCCTGGAGAAGTCATTTTATTTCTCATGTCGTCGACTTCCTTTTCTGTAAAATGAGAATAAGAACTCCTATGAAGAATGGTGGTATTTAAATGAGATGGTGTCCATGAATGCTCTTAGGATAGTTCTTGGTCCGAACAGCTTTTTCATTTCTTTTCTCCTTTTTCAACTCTAGGGTGACAGAGGTATCCTAGATCTTGTGGCACAGATAAGCAGTCCCCTTGAGTGCAGTTAGGAGTTTGTTCTAAAAAGCTTTCTAAGCTTTTCAGATTGCCACCAGAGCAAGCTGAGAATTTGTTGGCTTCTACATCATTATTCTCTGGCCCTGTGTTAATTTCAGGGTTCTCCAGAGAATTAGAACCAATAAGAATATATGTGAAGAGACTGATTATAAAGAATTAGCTCACACAGGTATGGAGGCTGAGAAGTCCCATGATCTGCTGTTTATAAGTTGTAGACTCAGGAAAGTCAGTGCTGTGGTTCAGTCTGAGTCAGAAGACCTGAGAACCAGAGGGGCTGAGAACAGCATAAGATCAATGTTGCAGCTCAAGCAATCAAGCAGGAAGGCAGAATTTCTCCTTTCTCTACCTTTCATTCCAAACCCAGGTTCTCAACAAATTGGGTGATGCTCACCCACATTGGGGAGGGTGATCCACTTTACTGAATTCACCCATTCAAATGCTAATTTCATCTAGAAACACCCTCACAAGCATACACAGAAATAACATTCAGAAGAATATCTCAGCACCTTTTGATTCAGTCACATAGAGTTAACCATCACAGGCCTCTTCTGCCTGCTCTGTCTTAATCTTTTGGGAGTCTTGGAAAGAGAAAATCAAATGGTCCCACACACCAGGCCCCAGTGCCAAGATCCCCTCATTTCCATCATGGCAATAATGTTATGATAGGATTTTGTCTCATCAAACAATTCCTGGCATAACGCTGTGGGATTGCAACAATGACACTTAAAACTTTGTGATCACAAATTAAGTTACTAACCAATTAATTGACCGAACTCTTTTTATTAAAGTAATTGCACATTTCAAATGCATTTTTTAAAGCCAGATAATATTAAGGCTTATTTTATGATGCACAGTTTTCTTACTAAACTCTTTGAACTTTGGTGAAAATATTTTAAAGCCTGAGAAGGGGCTTCCATAAGCAGTGTGGCAGAGAATGCTTAGGTCTTAGGTTCTAGTCCTATTTCTGCTACTAATTGTTAGCTCTATAACCTTGTGCGAATGATTTCCTGTCTCTAAGCTTCAGACCATCATCTGTGGAGTGAAGAAGCAGCATTTCAAGATGGCTTCCTCAGAGCATTACTACATATTCATATAACATCATTATATACTTTCATACAGATATAAATAAATGTTTTGGGGAGAATATTTTCAACAGTGAAATGGTCAAAAACAAGTTTAGGAAACTGGGTGAAGCCATGTTTTTTCAGGTTTTCTTATTAAATGAGTTTCTAGAGCTTTATATAGGCTATTGGAAGGGAAGATCTAAAATGCAGTGCTAGAGTGCTTGGCTGGCTGGGTTGGTAGAGCGTGTGACTCTTGATCTCAGGGTCATGAGTTTGATCCCTACATTGGGTATAGAGATTACTTTAAAAAATAAAATTTTGTGGGAAGGGGTTAAGATGATTGATGAGGAGGGGGACCCTAGACTTTGCTGCATCCCTGGAACGCAGCTAAATAGCTACCAAATCATTCTGAACACCCAAGAAATCAATCTGAGGATTGAGAGAACAAAACTGTAAGTCTGCAAGTAGAAAAGCCACCACCTTCTGGAAGGTAGGGGGTACAGAGAATTGATTTGGTGGAGTTAAGAACTGTGGGTCCTGTAGAGGGAAGAAAGCCCTGATTATGGAGACTACTGTAAGGTATTATAAGCAGTGGGATGCAAAATCTGAAGCTTCAGAAGTCTGCCACCACTGGGGTTGTGCTTTTAAAGATACTCCAGCAGGAAATGAGGTGGAAACCCAGAAGTGGACAGTGCGCTCTGAAGATCCCCTGGGTAGCAAGAATAGGTGGTGCCAATGTGCTGCACTGTTCCCAGGCATGGGAGCAGGGACTTCTGTTGAGGGCAGCAAGCCTGGGTGCCAGCTCTCTGCTGCTCCGTGCCATAAACTCTGAACCATGTGCATCTGTGCAACTGTTTTCCTGGCACCAGTCTGCAAATGGTAAAAGTGCAGCAAGTCCTCCCCCAGTGGATCAGAATGGTCCATACTGTGGAAGTCCCTAAAATTTGAAGTCTTGTAACCATGCTGTATGCCTGAGAGAAAACAGCTTGGACACAGGCAGGGTGAAGGCAGGGATCTGATGGAAGCCAGGGGCAGAAGAGGGGCAATTGTTTGCTCTTCCGTGTTGGGCTCCAGGGCTAGAGAGTGGCCTAGCCATTTTCATCCTGCGCATCAGCACTGAAAGTCTTCAGGGAGCAAAACAGCGACACCTAATGGAGACTAGAGCTGCTTACACAAGCCGCTCCCCCTGCACCCTGCAAGTGCATCTTCATGAGGTCAACCCACCTGAGAATCAGTGCAACAGGCCCCTCCCCAAGAAAACCAGCACAAACCCCTTCACATGCACCAAGTTTCCTGATCATAGAGTGCTGCAAAGCTTCAGCTTTGGAGGAAATAGAAGCTAGCTTCTTTTTTATTTTTTTTAATTATTCATATATTTATTTTTATTTTTCTATCATTTATTTATTTATTTTTAATTTTATATATATATATATATATATTTTTTAGTTTTTTGGTTTTCATTTTTTTCTTACTTTTAGGTCTAGCTTCTTTTAGCAAGCAGACCAAAACTCACCCAAGATCTAGTTTTTTGTTGTTTTGTTTTGTTGTTTTTGTTTGTTGGGTTTTTTTTCTGGACAAAATGACAAGACAGGAAATCATGCCAAAAGAAAGAACAGGAACTAGAACTTACAGCCAGGAATTTAATCAAAACAGATATAAGTAAGATGCCTGAGCTAGAGTTTGAAACAATAATTATAAGGATACTAGCTGGGCCAACATAAAAGCATAGGAGACATGAAAGAATCCATTTCTGCAGAGATAAAATAACTAAAATCTAATTAGGCCAAAATTAAAAGTGCTAAAACTGAGATGCAAACCTAAATGGATATCATAAAAATGAAGATTCACAAAGCAGAGGAACAAATCAGTGATACACAATACACAAACAAGAAAAGAATTGTGAAAGTGGAAAGCAAGGGGGGAAAAGTCCTTAACTACAAGGGAAGACAGATCAGATTCACAGCAGATCTGTCCACAGAATTTTCGCAGGCCAGAAGAGTGGAATGATACACTCAACATGCTGAATGGGAAAAATATGCAGCCAAGAATACTCTATCCAGCTAGGCTATCATTCAGAATAGAAAGAGAGAGTTTCCCAGACAAACAAAAGCAAGGAGTTTGTGACCGCTAAACCAGTCCTGTAAGAAATATTAAGGAGAAATCTTTGACTGGGGAAAAAGACCAAAAGCAACAAAGACTACAAAGGAACAGAGAACATCACCAGAAATACCAACTCTTACAGGTAACACACTGGCACTAAATTTGTATCTTTCAATAATCACTAAATGTAAATGGACTAAATGCTTCAAACAAAAGACATAGGGTATCAGAATGGATAAAAAACAGCAACAACAACAACAACAACAACACAAGATTCATCTATACACTGACTGTAAGAGACTCATTTTAGAACTAAAGCCACCTGCAGATTGAAAGTGAGGAGAGAGAGAACCAACTATTATGCTAATGGACACCAAAAGAAAGCTGAAGTAGCCATACTTATATCAAACAAACATGAGTTTAAAACAAAGACTGTAATAAGAGATAAAGAAGGGAATTATAGCATAGTTAAGGGATCTATCCATCAAGAAGATCTAACAATTGTAAATATTTATGACCACAACTTGGAAGCACCCAAATACATAAATCAATTAATTATAAGCATAAACTAATTGATAATAATACAATAATAATAGGGGACTTTAACAACTCACTTACAACAATGGACAGATCATTTAAGCAGAAAGTCAACAAGGAAACAATCACTTTGAATGACACTGGATTAGATAGATTTAACAGATATGTTCAGAATATTGCATCCTAAAGCAGCAGAATACATATTCTTTGCAAGTGCACATGGAACATTCCCCAAAATAGATCACATACTGGGTCACAAAATCAGCTCTCACTTGTTGAGATCATACCAAGATCAATATCATACCATTAATATTTTCTGATCATAACAGTGTGAAACTTGAAGTCAACCACAAGAAAAAAATTTGGAAAGACCACAAATACATGGAACTTAAAGAACATCTTACTAGAGAATGGGTGGGTTAACAAAGAAACTAAAGAAAAAATTTAAAAAGTACATGAAAGCAAATAAAGATGAAAACACAAAAATCCAAAACTTTTGGCATTCCTAAGAGGGAAGTATATTGAAATACAGGCCTACCTCGAGAAGTTAAAAAAGTCTTAAATACATAACCTGACCTTACACCTAAAGAAGCTATAAAAGGAACAGCAAATAAAGCTAAAGCCAGCAGAGGAAGGGACATAATTAAGATCAGAGCATAAATAAATGAAATAGAAACAACAACAACAATAATAACAACAACTACAAAAAAAATAGATGAAAAGTTCAATGAAACTAAGAGCTGGTTCTTTGAAAGAATTAATAATATCGATAAATCCTTATCCAGACTTATCAAAAAGAAAAGAGAAGGGCCCAAAAAAATAAAATCATGAATGAAAGAGGAGAAATCACAGCTAATACCACAGAAATACAAATAATCATAAGAAAATGTTAGAGGAAAATTATATGCCAACAAACTGGGAAATCTGGAAAAAATGGACAAATTCCTAGAAAACATACAAAGTACCAAAACTGAAACAGAAAGAAATAGAAAACTTGAACAGACTCATAACCAGCAAAGAAATTGAATCAGTAATTAAAAATCTCCCAATAAACTAAAGTCCAGGGCCAGATGGCTTCCAGGGAAATTCTATGAGACATTTAAAGAAGAGTTAATACCTACCCTTCTCAAATTGTTCCAAAAAATAGAAATGGAAGGAAAACTTCCATACTTCTATGAAGCCAGCGTTTCCTTGATTCCAAAACCAGATGAAGACTCCACTAAAGTGAATCCAACAGCTCATCAAAATAATTATTCACCATGATCAAGTGGGAATTATTCCTGGGCTGCAGAGGTGGTTCAATGTTCACAAATCATTCAACATGAAACACTGCATTAATAAAAAACAAAAGGATGAAAACCACATGATCCTCTCAATAGATCAATAGATGCAGAGAAGGCATTTGACCAAACACAGCATCCATTCTTGATAAAAGTCCTCAAGAAAGTAGGGAGAGTTGGAACATCCCTCAACACCATAAATGCCATATATAAAATCAGTTAATATCATCTTCAATGGGGAAAACCAGAGCTTTTCCTCTATGTTTAGGAATAAGACAGGGATGTCCACTCTCACCATTACTATTTAACATAGTACTGGAAGTCTTAGCCAGCAATCAGACAATAACAACAACAACAGCAGCAGCAGCAGCATCCAAATCAGCAAGGAAGAAGTCAAACTTCCACTATTTGCAGATGATAAAATACCCTATGTAGAAACCCCAAAAGATTTCACCAAAAAATTTCTAGAACTCATGCATGAATTCAGCAAAGTCACAGAATATAAAATCAATGTACAGAAATCTGTTGCATGTTTATACACCAATAACGGGGCAGCAGAAAGAGAAATCAAGGAATTAATCCTGTTTATAATTGCACCAAAAACCATAAAATACCTAGGAATAAACCTAATCAAAGAGGTAAAAGACCTGTACTCTGAAAACTGAAGAACACTTGTGAAAGAAATTGAAGAGGACACAAAGAAATAGAAAAACATTCTATGCTCATGAATTGGAAGAACAAACGTTGTTAAAATGTCTATGCTATCCAAAGCAATTTACACATTTAATGAAATCTATATTGAAATACACCAACATTTTCACAGAGCTAGAACAAACAATCCTAAAATTTGTATGGAACCACAAAAGACCCTGAATAGCCAGGGAAATGTTGAAAAACAAATTCAAAGAAGAAGTCAAACTCTCCCTCTTTGCAGATAACACGATACTTTATATAGAAAACCCAAAAGACTCCAGCAAAAAATTGCTAGAACTCATACATAAATTCAGCAAAGTCTCAGGATATAAAATCAATGCACAGAAGTCAGTTGCATTTCTATACATTAACAATGAGGCAGAAGAAAGAGAAATCAAGGAATTGATCCCGTTTACAATTGCACCAAAAACCATAAGATACCTAAGAATAAACCTAATCAAAGAGGTAAAGGATCTATACTCTACAAACTATAAAACACTTATTAAAAGATATTGAGGAAGACACAAAGAACTTGTAAAACATTCCATATTAGTGGATTGGAAGAACAAATATTGTTAAAATGTCTATGCTTCCCAAAGCAATCTACACATTCAATGCAATCCATCCCTATCAAAATACCATAGCCATTTTCATAGAGTTGGAACAAAGAATCCTAAAATTTGAATGGAACCAGAAAAGGCCCTGAATAACAAAAGAATGTTGAAAAAGAAAAGAAAAGCTGGAGACATCACAATTCTGGATGTCAAATTATATTACAAAGCTGTAGTCATCAAGACAGTATGGTACTGGCACTAAGACACATGAATCAATGGAATAGAATAGAAAACCCAGAAATGGACCCACAATTATATGGTTAACTATTCTTAAACAAAGAAGGAAAGAATACCCAATGGAAAAAGACAGTCTTTTCACCAAATGGTATTGGGAAAACTGGACAGCCACATGCAGAAAAATGAAACCAGACCACTTTCTTTTACCATACACAAAAATAAACTTTAAAAACACCCTAAATGTCAGACAGGAAAATCATTAAAATCCTAGAAGAAAACACAGGTGGCAACCTCTTTGACCTTGTCCATAGGAACTACTGGTCACTGGAGGTAAGGGAAACAAAAGCAAAATGAACTATTGGAACTTCCTCAAGATAAAAAACTTCTCCACAGTAAAGGAAACGATCAACAGAACCAAGGCAGCCTATGGAATGGGAGAAGATATTTGTAAATGACATATTGGATAAAAGGTTAGTATCCAAAATCTATAAAGAAGTTATCAAACTCAACACCCAAAAAACAAATAATCCCAAAAAATGCCCCAAAACAAATAATCCAATTAAGAAATGGGCAGAAGATATGAATAGCCATTTTTCTAAAGAAGACATCCAGATGGCCAACAGATACATGAAAAGATTTTCACCATCAATCATCATTAGTGAAATACAAATCAAAACCACAATAAGATATCACCTCACACCTGTCAGAATGGCTAAAATTAACAACAGAGGAAATAACAGATGTTGGAGAGGTGTGGAAAAAGGGGAACCCTCTTGCACTGTTGGTAGGAATGCAAACTGTGGCAGCTGCTGTGGAAAACAGTATGGAGGTTCCTAAAAAATTGAAAATAGAACTATCCTATGATCCAGCAATTGCACTACTAGGTATTTATCCAAAGGATACAAAAGTACAGATTTGAAAGGGTACAGGCACCTTGATGTTTATAGCAGCATTATCAACAATAGCCAAACTATGGAGAGAACCCAAATGTCCATCAATTGATCAATGAATAAAGAAGTCATATGTATGTATATGTATATGTATATACATATATATCACTTCTTCATTATCCATTTATATATATACATATAAATATATTTATATTAAAATATAAACAATATATAATACATAAAATAAATAATAAAATAAATATACAACATATTAATTAATATCAATCTTATTAATCTTGATTAATTTTATTGATATTAATTTTATTGATATTTGTCACTATTGATAAATATTAATATTTAATTTATATTAATATATTAATAATATAATAAAATAAAAATATATAATGCATGAAATAAAATGTATATTAATGTATGGTTATACATATAATGGAATGTATGGATATATAATGGAATAGTATTCAGCCATCAAAAAGAACGAAATCTTGCCATTCTAAAGATGTGGGTGGAGTTAGAGTGCATTATACTAAGTGAAATAAGCCAGGAAAGGACAAATACCATATGATTTCATTCACATGTGGGATTTAAGAAACAATTTAAGAAACAAAACAGATGAATATATGGTTGGGGGGAGAGGGAAGCAAACGATAAGAAACTCTTAATGATAGAGAGCAGACTGAGAGGTGATGGAGGGAGGTGGATGGGGGATGGGCTAGACAAGTGATGGGTATTAAGGAGGGCACCTGGTATGATGATTACAGGGTGTTGTATGTAGGTGATGAATCACTGAATTCTACTCCTGAAACCAATATTGCACTGTATGCTAATTAGAATTTAAATTAAATTTTGAAGAAAAAATATTTTAAAATAATAGTAAATAAATTTAAAAAATGCAGTGCTTTCCACATTTGTCTGACTTCTAAACCATTTTTTGTTTTGTTTTTGTCACTGAGTATCTCTAGAGGCTTGTGTTCCAATGACCAAAGTTTAGAAAACATGAATCAAAGACTCTTGGAGAGGCATTGTTTGCAGTGGCTACAAAATGAAAATAAGCTGGGTGGCCATTCCTTTCCTTCAGGGAATGCTAGGCAGCCCTATGAAGAACAGGGAGCTCCACATGTGTTGGCATGGAAATTTTCCAACTTGTTTCATTAAATGCAAAAAGCAAGATGCAAACTCTATAAACTGTCCGCATTTATGTGTGTGTGCTTGAGTGTCTGTGAAGATGAGTTGATGCAAGGGTAAATATAAGTGTATAATTATGCATAGTAAATTTCTCAGTGCATATATAAGACACCACAAAGGGTTCCTTTCAGAGTGGCACTGACGGTAGAGATAAGGGGCGTTTTTACTTTTCATTTTATACCATTAAGTATTGTTCAACTTTATTTTTACCAACTCATGTATTATTTTTATAATTAAAAAAAGTTTTTTAAAGCTCTCTGAAAACCCTTTTAGGTCTTTTTGTAATTTTGTGGTTTCTCAAACCCCAAAAATGAAGCTAAGTTATGTCTGTCTTCTGGATGAGAAATGGTCAAGGCTTTATATTCTTGGGTCCACCAGAATGCCAACTCTTCTGTATTTTAACATCCTGAGATTGCAGGAACAGTTGGATGACTGAGCACTCTGTTTCAGGGTCCTATATTGTGGGCTGCATGTAGGTTTCCATAAGGCCAAAGAGCACAGCCACAGAGGCAGGAATGGAACGTTGAGTCCCATTGTAGGCAAACATTAACAGGCAAATCATGACTAAGCACAGAATCCCAGAGTCCAAAAACATCTAATCTGGAAGGATCTTTCTACAGAGGAGAAACCTGACACCCGAAGGAGAAAAATTGAAGACCATACTAAAGATTTCAGATCTGAAAGTTCTGACTCTGAATTTGGGAGAATTTACACAATGTGATGATGTCTTCCAAAATGGGAAGAATGAGCCTCCCCTCTCCCCTCAGGGATACATCCCCTGAAGGGATACATTCCATTCTAAGTAACATTAAGGAATAAGATGGGGGCAGCCCAATGACAGGGGATTTATGAGGAAGTAGAGTAGTTTCTCTTTTGACTTTATGTACTTCTGAATCATTCCATTTCTTTTTTTTNTTAGACATGTTTGGTGATCTACTTGGGCTCAGCTGGAGCTGGTGAGAAAACAAATGGAACCAAGCAGAGATGGGCTTATCATCTGAATCATTCCATTTCTTTTTTTTTCTCTCTCTTTACAACAAGCAAGTTATTTTCACAATAAACAAGTTTGTTACTTTTGTATCAAGCAAACAGTAGAACAGGTAAGTAAAGATAAGAAAATAGCACCCCAACCCTTGTTCTCATATTTGATAGGAGTCTAGGGACATTTGGGGTCATTATTATTGCCATTTTACAGGTGAGAAAACTTAGGTCCCAGGGAAGTTTAATAGACTTGTCCGAGGCTGCGCAGTGAGTTAGTGGTAGAACCTGAGTGTGAATCTGAGTGTTTTGGTTCCTAGGCCTTCACACCCTCCACTTTGCAATATAAGCCCCTGGCAAAATGCAGCTTACCCTGAATGCCAACCTGAGCGAGTCCTTCACTGAGAGTCAGTCAATCCATCTGTCTTTCGGTTTATCTTCCCCCACCCCAGCTGTCATTAAACCTGGTTGGTCCTAGCAAACTCTGGTCTCTTCTAATTTGCTGTTTTTACTGCATCATGGACTGAAAAGTCAAACATCAACTCCATGTGAAGCGTGCTGCAGCAGAAGAGGAAATAACTGTCTCTCTGTATGCAGGATTGATAAAGATATGGGCTTAGTCCATGGTCCCTGGAGTGATACTGCCGGCTCAGAAGCCCCTTCCTTTCTTTCTTCATTCCTACTCATGTTCCAGGTAGTTGATATAATCTATAAGATAAACATAAAGTCTGCTCATCTGTAGCCAGAGTACTCAAATGCATACCTAGATGAGAATATATTGCTTTCGTGATAATCTTAGCCAGTATGAGAGAGAGTAAAGAAAAGGCGAAAAGAAGAAAGGAAGTGAGGAGATGAGATTTGGGGAAACTTTGCTTCCAACATTAAGCCATAAGAGCAGAGGTGACATTAATGAGAGACCTAGGCAGGTGGCATGGGCAGATGGTATGGGGTGGTAGAGGAAACTCTGGTGTTTGTTCCCTGTCTTCTATGTCAGACCCCTAGGCTACCCCTAACCAGTGTATAATCCAAGTACAAATGTGTGGCTATAGAACATGGTTTCTACGGAAGACCTCTAGCTCTCTCTTCAAAATATTGTTACCTCTAAGCCCCTCGTGCATAAAAATTCTGGGATCCCCAGCATTCAGGAAACTTCCCAGCCACTCTCAGATAGAGTCTTCCCCAAGGATAAGTCAAGACATCATGATGGGTGACGGCTGCCCAGGGGCTTCCCAATACTGGAGGGAGCTCACTTCTTACCTTGCCCCTCAGAGTACCACCTGGCTCAACCTGGATCCCCAGCAAATAAATGCCAGAACCTATGGAAGTCAATCAATCTCCTTTGTGGTCATGGTCATGTATCTGACATCAGCACGTGCACACACACATACACACACACACACACACACACACACACACACACTCCCACATGCCCTTCAACCCAAGGCCCATGGGAAAGAAAGAGATCTATGCAGCCCAAGGAACCAGTTTCTCCAGACTGTCGTAATATTCAAAAGGGGTGGGACTGATGGGAGACACGTATGTGCTGTGCAGTTAAAAAGATGAAATGACCTGTAAGGCTGGTAATAACCATCCCTGTGAAGAGAGGAGAGCAACACTGAAACCATCGCACTAGGGAAAAGAAATGATTGCTCATATCTTCTTATATTCACTGTCCCCACTGGTCACAGGAATCTTAGACATGTTTGGTGATCTACTTGGGCTCAGCTGGAGCTGGTGAGAAAACAAATGGAACCAGGCAGAGATGGGCTTATTTTAGTTGAGGCAAGCATCAGGTCATGCTAGGTGTGCATCACAGTGGCTCCCAAGCTCCTGTGCTTCAGTACTGTCCGGGGACTTTCATTCCAAGACACAACCTAGGGCTCTTGTGATACTTGCGGCATCAGAATCAGATATCTCTGATGTCTTTTAAGGTCCCCAGGTGATTCTGTAGTAATTTGTCCAGGGACTGACATTTAGAAACCACTGCAGTGGGGGATAAAATGGAAGTATAAGATTCAGTTTGTCCTTATGGAACTTATCAGATAAGCAAAGAGGTAAGACTTATTCACAGGATAGAGATTTAATTACTCCCTCATCAAAGCTCAGATAGTGCATTTATATGTATCTCTACATTGCTTTTGTTTCCTTGGATTGGACATGTTTGTCAGTCTCTCTGTGAACTATTTGAAGGCAGAGTTGTGTGTATTCACTGGGGATACCTGTATTCACACAATCATCTAACGACTTGTTCATTCTGTTACTTCAACAAATACTGAGTCTCCAGGGTGCCAGGTGCTGTTTTAGGTACTGGCAAGGCAGCAGACTGACAAGTCCCTAACTTCTTGGAACTTACGTTCTGGAGAGGGTGAGGGTGGGGAGCAATAAAATAAGCCAATGAATGAAATGAGTGCTACAAAGATAAAACGAAGCCACAGGAAAGAGATGGATCAGGAAGTCAGGAGGCAACATTTAATAATACAGCCATGGGAGGCTTCTCCAGCTAAACTCCAAATGACGATGACGCAGAATTAGTGTCATGAATATCTGGAAAGAGTACCCACGGCAGAAACAGAAAGTGCAAAGGCTCAGCAGCTGGAAGAAACTGGGGTGCCATAGAAATGGAAAGCAGGCGGGGCAGGCTGATCCCAGTGGCTGGCAAGAGAGAAGCAGGATGTGGCTGGAGGAGTGGGCAGAGGACAAACAACAACTAGCCTTATAAGCTGTGGGGCGAGGGTTCTAGCTTGTTTTCTATTTCCTGTGTGATTCTAAGTGCAATAGAACACCACTGGATGGCTTTAACCAAGGTGATTAAACAATATGATCTGATCTCCTCCTTTAAAATTCACTCAGTTTTGTGGAAAATGGATTACATGGGAGCAGGAATGGAAGTGGGAAATCCATTTCAGAAGAATGGACAGGAGACAGCGGGAAAGGCAGAAGGGGCGCAGGTGCGAAGAAGTGGCTGGCACAGCACACACTTTGGTGTGAAGAGAAAGGAATCAGGGTTGACTCCTAGATTAATGAAAAAGCCCAATGTCTGGAACATAATAATAAGCATTCAATGAATGATTATTGAACGGTTGGATAAGTGAGTATAAAACAACCTGACACCAGCATGTCCAGTGCAGGCAAAGTATTCTGGGCCATCAAGAAAGATGTCAATGTGGATTCAGATTGTCCAGGAAGTGGGATTTGAAATTTGACTCAAAGATGAGGAGCACTGGATAGAGAAGCAAACACTGGAAGAAATTCTAGACCAGAACATAAAAATAAACCTGGTATGTTCCTTTTGTTGGAAGGGGCTGTTTCTTTCTTTTAACTCTGGGGTTTCTTAAGGGATGGGAGGTTCAGGAAAGTATAAAGGCAACTGTGTTGGCAAAGCAGAGGATAGAGATGCAGTTGGTTGGATACGAGAACAGGAGAAGAATATGAAGCCTCTTAAAAACCAGGCTATGGTTTGGATTCAAAAAGCAACAGAGATCCATCATGGGTTCTTGTCTAGGAAAGCAGCATGCTGGCAGCAGGTGATTTATATCTTGAATTTAGGTGACCTGGGGCTGAAAGTCAGTGACACAATACTGTGAAACGGCAGATCAGATAGAATTAGAGTAACCTAAGCACTGGGTTCACCAAACTATCCTCCCTGGAAAACAAAAACAGAAACAAAAAACCATAATGTTCCGAGCCTGGGCTCCAACTCAGAAGACAAACAGACGCATCGAACCAGAGGTCCTCAGAGTTTGCCAGGGGGACAGGGCAGGGGAAGAGGTGGGAAGTGGTCAGTGGGAGAAAGGAAGTCAGTACTGAGCCAATAAAGCAGCACTCAGTAAAACTTGAAGAGGACACAGGAGTTTTCAGCTGCAGGTAACTGGGTGCCCTGGGCCAATTTGCGTATTTTCCTTCTTCAGATTCCAAATCTAGGTAGAATTCTTGGTCCTCCCCAGGGCATTTGCAACTGCCATGAGTGGGCCACATCTATGGAGAACATCCTCCCTGGTGATCAGAGATTCAAAGACCAGCCGTGACCCAAACCCAGCTGCCCAGCACTTGCAAAGTGTGTAGAGTTCACTCAATAGAGAGAGGAAGAGGGAGGAGTGAGACTTTTTCTTTTCATATTCAAGACATTGCTGCAACATGGCCTTTCCCATGATATATATATATCACAAACTAAGAATTTAAGGACCTCGCCCCATACCCCAGCAGGTCAGTGAACTGCACCTGGTCACTTGAAGTGGCCGCAGAGAAGGGTGATGGACTATGGGGTCAGGCCTCCTGAATAGAAAGGAAATGAGAGAATGAAAGAGAATGGCGGCAGCAGCCCATGGTGGAAACTTGTCATCTTACAGCCTGGAAGTTGTCTGGCTTTTCCAACCCAGGAGTCAGGGGAAGCAGGCCCAACATGCAGTTAGTCAGGAAGGCAAAGCCAGATTCTGCTAAAGAGGCTGGAATGTCTGTAAATGATAACCATCTGCTCAGGGGTCCAGGGGAGCCTAGTTGGTTGGAAATTATTCATGGTCAGGCCGCACTGGGCCGCCTGGACGATCATGCACCAGTCTTGCCCGTGGTTCAGCACAGATGGCAGCCTCCATTCCCCTATTTGTTTCTGAAGTACATAAACTAGTATCAAGGATGCAGTCTACTGACACAGACCCAGGGACCTGGCATGTTCTTTCCCACCCCAGGTTCCTGGCCTATACTACCTATACTGTAAGAATGCCACATGTGTGTGCATGCACTCGTCAATCATGCAAAGCATATTTCTTTTTTTAAAAAAGATATTACTTACTTATTTGAGAGAGACAGAGAGAGAATGAGCAGAAGAGTGGCAGAGGGAGAAACAGACTCCCTGCTGAGGAGGGAGCCTGACATGGAGCTCCATCCAGGACCCTGAGATCATGACTTGAGCCAAGAGCAGCCACTTAACTGCCTAAGCCATGCAAGTGCCCCTCAACAGATATTTCTTGAGCATCTAATACATGTGACTCATGATGCTAGGATTTGGTACAAAAGATGAATATGGCAGGGTCCCTTACCTCCAGGGGAAGACAGCTGGGAACACAGATCACAATCCGTAGAATACTGCAGCATTTTTACAAAGAGAGGACCCCAACTAAGGTTGTGGTAGTTAGAGAAATTTTATCAGAAACGATATATTTGTGCTGCCTCTCATTGGAAAGGAAGGATTTTCCCCAAACAAACAAAAAAAAAGAGTGAAAAAGAAATTCCCAGAAGAACAAGCATGTAAAATGTACAACATCTTGCAAGAGTCTAGGGGGAGGTCCAGGAATAACAAGAAGTTTCCTATGACCAGCAGCAATGACAGAGAAAATGAAAGTGCCTCAGTCAGCTGTGGACAGGTTATGAAAACCCTTTGCTAAGGTGTCTGGATTCCTGATCAGGATACAGACATAATCAACAGTGCATTAGAAATAAACAGATGCTGACGTCTGGTGCGCAAGGACTTAGGAATGCCTAATTGTTCCCAGCAGATCACATGTCCTCCCCACGACATTTTCAAAGGCACTTGCACACAAATGACATGATTATTCGTTGTGCAAGCCCTATATTATCCCGATTCAAGACTCATCAGGAGAAGTTTCAGTGGAACGTGTGGCTTAGGTTCAAAGACCTATGTAGGCCCTTCTGTTCTCTCTGGACCAAACACATGGTTATGTCCGTGAGCACAGAGTAGAAGAGAAAGAAGGGAATTGTGTGACCAGACCCTGCCTCAATCCTTAATCCCGCTGCTTGTGCCCGAAGTGCTGTGGCTAGATCGCCCTCTGGAGGCAAGAGGCAGAAGAGCAGCAAATCTGAGTGCAGAGGACTTTAGTGTAGTGAGTGAGATTAAACGTTATCCTGAGTACCACATAAAGGGTGACGTTCTGCCCCCAGTTTTCCCCACGACCTGTCACTGAAATCTCTGAAAAAATCCTAGATATAAACAAGGCTCTATCTTCAGCACAGGAGCCTTCCTTCCACACCCCAAATTTGAACTAACCCAACCAAAAGTCTTTCAGGTGTTTCATTGTTCCAAATTTCCAAGGGATGTAATAAAAGATGCACTACAATATCACTGCGCCCTAACACCCAACCTCACTTCAAAATACAGAAGATATAAGCAGAGCATTTGCATTTCCCCCAAAAAAGCTAATTCCCACTTCGTTGCCGATCTGAAATACAGCAGAGTTTTAAATATCTACCAAGGAGAAAAAAGAGAATCCTAAACTTATTTGGGAGAAACTCGCCATTGAGCTGACTTGGTCACCATATGCAAATCTTAGAGGAACTCAAAGCTTTAATGAATCTGCTCAGGTCTGAGACAGGTTGCAGTAGAAGCCACCCAGGGTAGTGACCTTTAGCTCAGTAACATGACTGACTAGTACCCAGGGAGTGAAGCGAAGGGTGGGAAGAGACTAAGCAAGCGGACCCTGGCTTATTAGATCAGCAATTCTCCAGAGCATCTCCAAAGGCCAAATGAGAACACTTTCCTCAAATTCTCTAGTCCTAGGACATTGAATTTCACTTCCCCAGTTGCAGTCCAAATATCTTCTTCTATTACCAGGTTTCCTCCTGCAACAAAGTTTGACTTCCCCAAATAATAATATGACAAATCAATTACCTCTACTCATGACATCTTCCCTGGTGCTTCCAGCTGTAAATTACCCTTGCTCTCACTTAGAACTCTCCTGGCCCTTATCTGTGCTTTTCTTGTAATTATGTGTGTATATAGCCTCTCTTTTCTATTGAAAGATTATAAACTCCTTGAGGACAGAACTAGGAACAATTAAAATTGGGATTGTTTTCCCCCTTCTGCATATGAAAAAGGAAGACTCCATAGAGCTCTCCCTTGGAGTCCAGTGTTATTTCACAGCTCACACTGCCCTCAAGGCGACCCCAGGCAATCTTGGGGGTCAGACACAGCTGGCAGAACAGGTCATACAAATGCATAGGAGAAAGTGGCTTGGGTGGTGTGCTTTGGGGAATGCAAGGAATTTCCCGATTTTGTCCCCAAACATCCTACTTCTAATACCTGAAATTCCACCAATTAGTAATACATTCTTTTCAGTCTTTGAGGTTTTTCTCTTTTGCACCCGATCTTCAATAAACCTTAAATACCCCACAGAAGAAGAACATCGTAAACTCTAACCCTGCAGCAACTTAGCAAGGGATTTACTGGCTATTAGATGTAAGCAAGGCTGACAGGAGTGTGACCGTGTGAGTGTTTCGAGGGCCAGGCATTACAGCAGGGATCTGAGAGTATGAAAATCCATGAGGGGAAGTCTTGTTTTGTTTTGTTTTGTTTGTTTACTTCTGTAACCCCAGCACCTTTTATGGTGCCATAGCATAGAAGGTGCTCAGTGAATGTTGTTGAAAATAATGGATGAATGAGTAAGAATGATGGGGAGAAGTCCAGAAGACAGGTATTCTCCAGAGGAAGGTCAGAAGGCCAGAAAACAAATTACCTGGTAAAATTATCGATTCCTTCTTCTTCTTATGTGACTTCATAGTAGCTTGGACAGCATAAGAAGTGCTCAAGAAACTCACTGCAACTGACGTATCCTTCCTCTCTACAGTCTGTCACCACACAGGACTAGCCGACCCTGCCTGTCAAAACTCAGTCTCACCACCAGGGGGCAATGCAGACCAAATACCAAGGTTTTCTTGTCTAAACCCCTGGTGGCTGACAGCCCAGGGCCCCCAAAGGCTATTTGGGACCACCAAATACAGCATCCCTCTTCCTGCACACCCATTAATATCAAAATCTCATCTAAACAGCTTTGCTTCTCAGAACTGTAACAGATACAATAGTTAAAAAGTCATACTAAGGGACACGTGAGTGGCTCAGTCCGTTGAGCCTGTGCTTTTGGCTGTGGTCATGATCCTGGGGTCCTGGGATCCAGCCCCTCATAGGGCTCCCTGCTCAGCGGGAAACCTGTTTCCCCCTCTGCCTACCTCTCCCCCGCTTCAGCTCTCTTTGATTAATTAATTAATTAATTAATAATAGAAGTCATACTGAAATCCACTCGATCAATAAAAATAGTGCCCTATATTGGGGGACAGGAAGAAGAAAAAGAAAGTTGGTACTAAGCTCACTGTAAGAAACATTCCCTACTATATTTTTCTGAGCAACACTAAGGTAATACTAAGGTATTATCCCTATGGAGCCTAAAGCATCCCGCAGATGATTCATATTTAATTGATAATTAATATGCAGCAAGTACCACGCAATATCTATGAAAAGCATACAGAACCTTTCTCAGGACTGATGCCAAACACTAGACTATTATCTAGCATTTGGAATTAAACTGGGTCAGGATCTTAGATAGTAGTCTGACCCCTTCATTGTTAAATGGTAAAAGATGTTGAAAGTAGGAAAGAGACATGCCCAGGTCAAAGAAAGAAGCAAAAAGGAAATATTCACTAACCTAGATATTGTATCCCATTGGACATATATAGTACTATACTTACTCAACCTCTACCAGACCAGCACCCATTTTATCAAATGAGAACACAGACAGAGAGAAGGATTGCAACACTGTGCTTTATTTTACTCGTTCTTTCATTCATTTATTGAGCTCTTCCTTGGTCCAGGAACTATGTAAGCAATAACGATACTGAGAATATAAGACCTGAATTGAGCAGGACAGATAGACACAGAGATTGTCACAATTGATCACAGAGACGGTTTAGCCTCAGTTCATCTTTTAAACCAAGGCTACATTTTGCTGCCTTCTAGTACACAGTTAACACCCCTTTCCAAGGGCCGGGTCTGTCATGTCCTCTTTGTATCTCCAATATTTAGACTTTATTGTCCTCTGTAATGAACGGGCCAAATGGATGGAGTTATAGATGGATGGATGGATTGGTGGGTAAGCAGATGAACAAATAAATTGATTCTAAAGACCAGGAGTCAAAAGGGGAAAGATATGAAGGAATATTCAGTGCGATAGTAAGTTAGGCTTTATTCATAACCATATTCTTATTATCTGCACAGATGTTCAATCTCTTAGTGTGTTGTAAACCCCTTTTAAAGCAAAGAAATTTCCCCATATGTTTTCTATCACCCACGCAGCCCAGAACAATGTTAAGTATCCTCAGTAAAAGTTTGTGAAATCAAACAATATCTTTCCATGTTTGACTTCATTCTCTCTCCTGATCCTTTAACAACTTTGAACAAGAGAAGGGGTAGGGTTCTTCCACCTTTCATGCAAAGGAGAAGACAAAGCCACAGAAAAGTGAAGTCTAACTGCTGGTTCTTAAAAACCCAGCTTCTGGAGCAAATCAGTGAGAGAGCATGTAGCCTTTAGAAGAAGCAGGACTTCAGACCTGAGGACTGAGGAGAACGTCCCAGCTGTGTCTGGAGGAAACTCCAAGTCTGAGTTCCTATGAGCTAAAAGTGTTCACAGGCATCCACACATGTAAGAAGCTGGTCACCCACTGCCAAAGAGGCAGGTGTAGGAGTGGGGCTAGCTGCTCTACAAAAGAGAGGAGAGGAGGAAGAGGGAGTAGGAGCCCAGGGAGGGGCCTTGGTGGAGCGGCAGGTATAACCATCCACAGCTAGCCCAGGAAGCTCAGAGCTTACCTTCCTCACGCCCCTCTAGCCCAGCAGGCCTAAGGTAGAGGTCACCTTGAGGGGTCGAGATCCAGTTAGAGAGATACAGAGAGACAGAGAGAATAACCATAAAAATAACCTCTTCCAGACATACAAATGGGCAACAAACACATGAAAAAAGTGCTCAACATCACTTGGCATCTGGGAAATCCAAATTAAAACCACAATGAGAAACCACCTCACAATAGTCAGAATGGCTAAAATTAACAAGTTCAAAACAACAGATGTGCCAAGGATGCAGAGAAAGGGGAACCCTCTTACACTGTTGGTGGGAATGCAAGCTGGTACAGCCACTCTGGAAAACAGTATGGAGTTTCCTCAAAAAGTTAAAAATGAGCTACTCTACAACCCAACAATTGCACTGCTAGTATTTATCCAAGGGATACGAACACAGTGATTCAAAGGGGCACATGCACCCCAATGAATATGGTAACCATGTCCACAATAGCCAAACTGTGGAAAGAGCCCAGATGTCCATCAACAGATGAATGGAAAAAGAAGATGGGTGTGTATGCGCGCACACACACACACACACCATAGACTATTACTCAGCCATCAAAAACAATGAAATTGGGTGCCTTGGTGGCTCAGTGGGTTAAGCCTCTGCCTTCGGCTCAGGTCATGATCTTGGGGGCCTGGGATTGAGCCCCACATCGGGCTCTCTGCTCAGCAGGGAGCCTGCTTTCCCCTCTCTCTCTGCCTGCTTCTCTGCCTACTTGTGATCTCTCTCTGTCAAATAAATAAATAAAATCTTTAAAAACAGAAACAAAAACAAAAAAACAATGAAATCTTGCCATTTGCAATAATGTAGTTGGAACTAGAGGTATTATGCTAAGTGAAATAAGTCAGTCAGAGAAAGACAAATATCATATGACTTCACTCCTATGTGAAATTTAAGAGACAAAGCAGATGAACATAGGGGAAGGGAAGAAAAAATAAAATAAGAGGAAGACACAGAGAGAGAGAGACCATCCATAATAGACACTGAACTTTGGGAAACAAACTGAGGGTTGCTGGAGGGGAGGGGGTTGAGGGGATAGGGTAACTGGGTGATGGGCATTAAGGAGGGCACTTGATAAGATTGCAGACTGGTAGAGCCACTGTGGAAAATTACAGAGATTCCTCAAAAAGTGACAAATAAAGCTACCTTATGATCCAGCAATTGCACTGCTAGGTATTCATCCAAAGGATACAAATACAGTGATCCTCAGGGGCACATGCACCCCAATGTTTATAGCAGCAATGTCCACAATAGCTAAACTATGGAAAGAGCCTAGATGTCCATCAACAGACGAATGGATAATTTTTTTAAAGATTTTATTTATTTATTTCACAGAGGGAGAGAGATCACAAGTAGGCAGAGAGGCAGGCAGAGAGAGAGGGGGGAAAGCAGGCTCCCCGCTGAGCAGGGAGCCTGATGCGGGCCTTGATCCCAGGACCCTGAGATCACGACCTGAGCCGAAAGCAGAGGCTTTAACCCACTGAGCCACCCAGGTGCCCAGATGAATGGAAAATTACTCAGCCATCAAAAAGAACGAAATCTTGCCATTGGCAATGGCATGGATGGAACTAGAGGGATTATGCCAAATGAGATAAGCCCTGTAGGAAACAAACTGAGAGATGCTGGAGAGGGGGTGGATAGGGGGGATGAGGTAACTGGGAGATGGGCATTAAGGAGGGCACATGATGTAATGAGCTTCTGATGAATCATTAAACTCTACCTCTGAAACTAATAATACACTCTATGTTAATTAATTGATTTTAACTAAAAAAAAAATCTCTCCCATACCTGTATAAATGTCTCTTTTAATGAGATTTTGCTCTACTTATCAGGAAATGGAGCTTATGTCTCCTTTCCTTGAATCTTAGCTTGACCTGTGACTTGCTTTTGCAACCAGAAAAGTAACTATAATATTACAGGACTTCCTAGTTGATATCTTAGTAGGACTTGCAGGTTCACGGTGGTTCCCTTAGATTAGAATTCTGCCGCTACCATATGAGAAGACTGAGTTAGCCTTCTTGAGAATAAGAGACCATGCGGAGAAAGAGGCCTGGATGACAGCAGGCACTGACCACTGGACATGTGAGTGAAGCCCTCTCAGACCACCCAGGCCCAGCACAGGTCTGCAAACATTTTAGTGCCCTCTGCAGAAAGTGCCAAGTCTGCACCATCTAGTGGTCTTCTGTTTTCTGTCAGGATCTTCATCCAGAGTGAAGCCAGCCCAAAATGTTGATCCACAGCCTTGTGAGGAAATAAAATGATTGCTGCTTTAAGCACTACCAAGTGTTGATATAAAGCAAAGATTATAATATATGTATATGTGTTTTTGTGTCTATGTGACTAATTGAATGCTATATAGATACCAGCATCAGAACCAGCCAAGTGCATAAAAGCCTTAAGATACTCTACTTTCAGATTTTGCCTTCTGAATCCATTAGTATAAAATTTGTTTGGTGGAGCTGACTTTTTTCCTCTCTTCTCTTTCAGCAAGAGAAAAAATAACCACAATTTGGAAGAAATTTACCTAGTTCTTCGGAAAGTCAAAGATGTAAAGGAAGGGTCTGATCCATGGGTTTTTCTTTAATGCACAGAACGCTCTACAGTATGAGGTCAAAGAATTGAATTGGAAACCAGGCAATGGCTGATTGAGGCCTGGTTTTACCACTCATTGGCTGTATTCTTTTTTTTTTTTTAAATAAGTGTACTGTTTGTCAACAGGTGTTTTTTTTAAAGATTTATTTATTTATTTTAGAGAGAGAGAGAGAGAAGGGAGAAAGAGAGCACTAGCAGGAGGGGCAGAGGGACAGGGAGAGAGAATCTCAAGCAGACTCCACACTGAGTTAGGAGCCCGACACAGGGCTTGATCCCATGACCATGAGATCATGACCTGAGCCAAAATCAAGAGTTGGAGGTTCAACCAACTATACCACCCAGGTGCCCCTCATTGGCTGTATTTTTTTCTTTTCTTTATTTTATTTTATTTTATTTATTTATTTGACAGAGAGAGAGAGAGAGATCACAAGTAGGCAGAGAGGCAGGCAGAGAGAGAGGAGGAAGCAGGCTCCCTGCTGAGCAGAGAGCCCAATGTGGAACTCGATCCCAGGACCCTGAGATCATGACCTGAGCCGAAGGCAGAGGCTTTAGCCCACTGAGCCACCCAGGTGCCCACACTGGCTGTATTCTTGAGCATGATCAGTTTCTTCTCTCTGCACCTCTGTTTCCCTATCTGTAAGAGGAAGTCTCATTTGATAGCCTCTCTAGGCTTCTCTCATCAATAACATTCTTTGAGTTGCTGGTAAGAATGCCTTAACCCTATTCATTCACCCCATCACATATTCCTATGCGTTTATAAAGATCAGTAGATATGGATGGGGAGTGCATCTGCCCCATGGGGGTCAGAAAATATTTGAGAAAAGGGAGTTGAGACCCCTTAGATTATACTGTAAAGCAGCAGAGGAGTCAGAGATAGAACATACACAGAGCATCTGCACTTTGAAGATTGGCTCAGATATCTGGGTTATGCTGGGGTTCAGATCCGGGGAATCGCATATAATCTGTCTAGCAAACTTAGGTTGGAACTCACAGGACATGAGGTTTTATAGGATGATCCTGAGTAGGCCTTAGAAATAGCTGTGGAGGGTTCCCCTTTCTCCGCAACCTACACTGTTGGTGG
>LNAC01000656.1:272699-327447 GCA_002007465.1 Ailurus styani | reverse complement strand
AAAAAAAAAAAAAAAAAACAGACTCAAAAAAAAAAAAAAGAAATAGCTGTGGAAAAAGATGACTTTTCGTCCTGCTCTAAGTCTGATTAGAATGTACAAAGATAAATCATGCCTTCTTTCTCTGCCTCCATCTATTGCCACCATTTTTCTGATGATGGCAATGACCATGCTCCATGGAAGGTCTATCTTCCTAACCACCCTACACTGACAACATCATTTGTTTCTTTTTAAGTGTGAAGAAATTAAAGTTCAGAATGGTGAGGTAAATTGCCCAATGTCACATAAATAGGAATTTCAAAGCCCAAAGTTTATTTCAAAGGAAATAAAGCCAAATTTGTCTGAATCTAAAACTTCTAAAACTTACACTTTCTGTCACATTATTCAGTTCCTGGTACCATCTTCTACTTCCTGCCATAATCTTTTCCCAGAGCTAAGGCCAAGTTGAGGGGAGGTACTCTGTCCAGAAGGACATACATGCGACACTTATAGAGCTGTCATGAAAACAGAGCCACTTAGGAACAGGGCCACAGCACTTCTTCATGTGGCCGTTTCAGATTCACCTTGTATAGAACCTGGATTGGATCTATTTCATCCTAAATTTTAAGCCTCTAGAAAATTGAGATATTGTATAATTCCGGTGAATAAAGAAACATGAATGACTACAGAAGCTTGGAGCCCCTATCTGAAGCCTCATAAGATGTGGCTTCATTCCCTCCTCCTGAATAAAAAGCAGTCAGAGATTACTACATATTAGGCACATGTGCAAGACTGTGGTCACCAACACAAGGGAGCTTAACCTCTGGCCAACAGAAAAAGACGCAAAACATGTAAAGGCTGAGCTTTGTGGAACTAAACTACAGTACAAGAAGAATGACAAAATAAAGATCTTTTTTAAGAACTAGAGGGGAAAGAGAAGATTTCGTGGAACAAGGGAAGTTTGAGGGGAGACTCGAAAGAAAATTTTGGCCAGAAGAAGAAGGAAGAGCCCTGACAACATTGGGAACAGCATGAGGAGCAGCTTGGTAAGAGGAATGACCAGGATTACATAGAAGACAATGAGAAAATAAACCTCTGTGAGGCCTAGGTCATAGGAGGAGGGGATGGTAAATGGCCTCATAGTGGGCTGGAAAGCCAGTTGTTAGCAAACGGGAGAGATTTGTTCCCTAGGCCCCATCCACCGACCTACCTCACTCTCCAGAAAACTGAAGCCATCCCCCTCTACCCACACAAACCAACAGGCAGACATTCACATGTGTCATGTGCATGCACACACACCCCCTACTTTGTGTGTGCTCCTGTCAGAAACCAGCCTGTGAGATTGCTGTGGATTCCAGAGGAGGGCGGGGAGGGCCAAGATAGCAGATCATTGAGGCTCTAATTACATATCTTTGAGGTGGAAATTTAGTAAAACCACAGACTTGGAACAACATAAAAGTGCATAAAACAGTCTCATCCGTTCATTATGCAAAAGAATTGCTCATTTATGGAGTTTGGATTACAGTAGAGAGCTCATAAAGCAAAACGATGGTGCTTTATGGAATCCCATAAGTAGAGCACGTTGTTCTTGTCATGAAGAGCACATCTGTTGGAATTATCCTACCCAATGCTGTGGTAGGTCCCCCCACCTACTGAGGAATGGCCCCACAGTGCCATCCATTCTAGGAATGATGAGGAAGAACAAGCACTAAGAGAAGCTAGCTGGAAGAACAACCTCCTATACCAATTCTGAGATCATACGGAAAAGGTTCCATCAAAGAACTATTTATTCTGAGAAAAAATACTACAAGTAGTGCAAATATTGCCATGCTGGGGGCAAAGGACCTAGAAAAGGGAGGTAAGACTTAGTCACTGCCTTATACACTAACTGAGTCACCTATTTGTAATTCACGGAATTCTCTGGAACTTGGATCCCCCACTTAAAAAAAATCTTGACTTTTAACTCATCTTAGTTTTTCGACATTTTATTATCTATTTTCCTTTTAATTTACATTAAAATTGCTTTGGGGAGGGGCACCTGGATGGCTCAGTCAGTTAAAGTCTGCCTTTAGTTCAGGTCATGATCCCAGGATCCTGGGATTGAGACATGCTTCAGGCTTTCTGCTCAGTGGAGACGGTGCTTCTCCTTCTCCCTCTGCTGCTCCCCCTGTTTGTGCTCTCTCTGTCAAATACATAAATAAAATCTTTAAATAAATTGCTTTGGGAAATGATTAAGTCACTAAAAGATCATTTCTCAAAGTATGGTCTTGTGGAATACTAGTTTACAAGAAAAAAAGTTTGGTGGATAAATACGTTTGGGAAATCTCAAATTAAATTCACACTCCATGCCATACTCCTTGGAATATATAGTGAATGAACATTAACATTAATGTGTTAAAGGCTCTGAGAAATCTAGAAATAATGAAATTTAAATCTGTTTAACTTTGCTTAACTTGTTATTTCTGAAATCTAAGTAATCAAAAAACTTATTTTTGTTTTTATGTATAAAACAACTACAGTTGACCCTTGAACAAGGCAGGATTTAGGAGTACTGGCTACCCCCTACTTCCGTGCAGACAAAAATCTGCAAATAACTTTTGGCTCCCCGAAAACTTAAGCAATAAGAGCCTACTGTTGACCAGAGCCTTAACGATAACATAAATAATCGATGACACATATTTAGCACGCTATCTGTATTATACACTGTGTTCTTATGATCAGGTCAGTTGGAGAAAAGAAAATTTAAAAAGCTGTAAGAGAGGGGTGCGTGGGGTGGCTCAGTCAATTGAGTGGCCTGACTCTTGATTTTGGCTCAGGTCATGATCTCAGTGTGTGAGATGGAGTCCGAAGTCAGGCTCCTGCGCAGTGTGGAGTGTGCCACACACTCCTCTGCTCCTTCCCCTCTGCTCCTCCCCCTGCTCATGCCCATGCTCTCTCTTCAAATAAATAAATAAGTATTTTTTTAAAAAAAGAAAACCATAACCATAAAAGAAAATACATTTATAGTACTGTACTATATTTGTAAAAAAAAATCTGTGTATAATTGGACCCACACAGTTCAAACCTGTATTGTTCAAGGGTCACCTGTTTATCATCCTAAAGAACAAATGTTTTATTAAATAAGTTTTGGGAAATAATGACCTTTTGGCTTTTTTCCAGTTTCTGTCTCCAGATAGAAATCTGAAAATTGTTCAGTGACTTTTCAATACCTATTGCTTGATCCTTTTGTTTTAGTGCAGCCTGGTAAAATTTTGTCTTAATCCTCTTATACAGAGTTGTATTACTTGCTCATAAAGAGGTGTGATTACCAGGTTTCTGGGTGGAACCAGGGAACTCATGAACTGCAAGTTTTCTGAGACTTAGCAAGTCATGTCCTGGTCCCCAGAGATAAGAATAGAATCAGAATGCTCTGATCAGGGGCATTTAGTCACATCTGGGTACCAAACAAGGACATATTAGAGTGTCTTGTGTTTGTATGTTAGAAACCAATGGTGAAACTGGAAACAACCCAAAAGCCCATCAACAAACACATAGACAAATAAATTGTAGGTTATCCATACAAAGGATTAGTGCTACCCATCAATCAAATGGAATAAACTATGATATAGACACAATATGAATGAAACTCAACATCATTATGCTGAGTGAAAAAAGAGGACATACTGTATGATTCGTACATATAAAATTCTAGGAAATTCATATAATCTATAATGACAGAAAGTAGATCAATGGTTGCTTAGGGATAAGAATAAAGGGAGGGAAGAATTGCAAAGGAGCACCAGGAAACTTTGGAGAGTGGATGATGGAAATGTTTGATCATTTTTTTTCCCTAATATTTTTATTTACTTATTTGAGAGAGAGAGAGAGAGAGAGTGTGTGTGTGTGTGTGTGTGTGTGTGTGTGTGTGCATGTGCATGAGCGGGAGGGAGAGGGAGAGAGACTCTGAAGCAGACTCTGTGCTGAGTGCAGAACCAAATGTGGGACTAGATCTCATGACTGTGAGATCATGACCTGAACCAAAACCAAGACGACACCACCCAGTCCCCCGGGAATGTTTGATATCTTAATTGTGATGATGGTTTATAGGTGTGTACATATGGCAAAACTCGTAAAAATTGTATACTTACAGATGTACAGTTTATTGCATATAAGCAATATCTCAAAAGAGTTACAAAAATAAATTGAAATAAATAACATAAAATACATAACAAATTAAATTTTCTTCTCTAGGAAAAAAATTAACATGATGAGAAATCACATGAATGAGTTCAGGACCCCCATGGGTTTCATTTCTAGACACTGCCTTCTACATTCCTTTGTAGGCCACATAGACAAAAGTAACTCTATCTTTCATACTTTCTTACCAACGAAAGAATTTCATCTGATTCCTAGAAATTTTGGGGACACAGAAGAAGGGGCCTGTCCATTGGCTTTTCTACGCTAACGATAGCAAAGTTTCATCAGATCTAGAGTGATCTAGGGGAATGAACTGAGCTGATGGTTCAAGTCAAGCCTTAGCTCACCTTCACTTGTTGTACATCTTTGGTGGGGTCATTTTTTCTCTGTGTGTCTTTGGAGAATCAGACATTTCAAAGATGTAACAGATTTAAAGGATTAAAAAGTTAGCTCACCTTAGGGGAAACTAAGGCAGGAAAAGAGTTTCTTCATTCCTAAAATGACGAGGTAGGAAAGCTCCATCTTATCTGACATTTTATGATTCTTTGAATTTTTCTCTGCAAATAAGAATGGTACTGTGAGGGGCGCCAGAGTGGCTCAGTCCTTAAGCATCTGCCTTCGCTCGGGTCATGATCCCAGGGTCCTGGGATCGAGCCCCGCATCGGGCTCCCTGCTCAGCGGAAAGCCTATTTCTCCCTCTCCAACTCCCCATGCTGGTGTTCCCTCTCTCACTCTCTCTCACTCTCTCTCTCTGTCAGGTAAATTAATAAAGTGTTTAAAAAAAAAAGAATGGCACTGTGAGCATTCTGAATGTATGGACGAGTTTGAGAAAGAGGAAGAAGAGATGAATGGGGACAGATAGAGGAATTAGCCATATTCAGTGCTAAGAGTCTGGTCTTCATAGTCAGATAGACCTTAGCTTCACCACGGAAAGGTGACAAGTCATGGTGAACAATTCACAGTTCTGCGTCTCCTCTGCAAACTAGAGTTATTAGTAACTACCACACGGTTATTCTCAAAAGTAAATGAAAAAAAATTTGTAAAAATACCCAGCACAATGCATATAAAGGGGAAAAGTCAATTTCTTCTCTATCTTCCAGAGACGAATAGCTCAAAAGCCATTTTGCTTAGAAGAGGCTTGTAAGTTTATTGGAAACTGCAGGTCTAAGGTATCCCAAATCCTCAGAACTGATTCAGTGACAAAACCTAAGCCCTCCTCAAACTATGGGATTCTAGATTTCTATCTTTGTTTAACTCAATCACTTACGGCATTTTTCCCCCTGGTGACTCATTGCCTCTGGGAGGGAGCCCACAACCTAGCAGGGCCTTTCTTCCCCAGCCATGAGGCTCTATTCTTCCATGCCATTTTCCCAGGCTCTAAAAGGCTGCTTCTGGCATTTTGACTTCAGTTGCCCACCACCCCACTCCATCTTCGACCTTATTTCCTTTCTTTCTTTCCCCTCTTCACTTTTTAAGGGACAGCCCAGATCTGAGACACCTCTGGAGATCAGGATGGTGAAAATAGGTAGACAATGTCAAATGAGGGGACAGGGCTTTTTGTGTCCCAACAAGTTAAGTCTATTAGGGCTTGAAAACACTGAAGATGTGTGTATGTCTGCCTCCTGTGGCTGTTTTCATAAAGTACACAGACCGAGTACTTTTTTTGTGGTGCTTAAAATAACAGAAATGTTTCCCCCATGGTTCTGGAGGCCAGAAATTTGAACTCACCGTGTCAGCAGAGCCTCTCCTCTCTGACGCCTCGGGGGAGGATCCTCCTTTGCCCCTTGCAGCTTCTGGTGGTTGCAGGCATCCTTGGTATTCCTCGGCTATAGACACATCACTCTGAGCAGTGCTTCTGCCAACACATGGCATGGCATTCTCCTTACACATCTCTCAATCCCTGACTCTCTGTGACCTTTCTTTCTTATAAAGACACCAGTTTTATTGGATTGGGATTAACCTAATCCAGTGTGAATTCATTTTAATAACACCTGCAAAGACCCTATTTCCAAATAAATTCACATTCTGGGGGTCTGGATAGGTATTAAGTTGGAGGAGACACTATTCAACTCAATATAGCATCCTGGATGTCCAATCCACATGAAGAGACTAAATCCTAGAGACTAAAGTAATTTAGTCTAGATTATATGGCCAATTAATTAATGGCAGAAATAAAATCAGAGCTCAGGCCTTTTGCTCCCATATCCAGGGTGATTTCTAAAGCATCAATACATGTATCCAAGGAGAACCAATTTGGCTCCAAGCTCAGGGTGGGGAAAAGCAATGATTTAATTTGGGAAGCTTCCTGTGTGAATTAGGGTTATTCTAATAATAGCCAGTATGTACTAGGCTTTAGAGGCATGGTCTCTAATCTCTATGACAATAGCTAATGTACTCAGAGAGCCTACTATGGGTTAGCCACTATCTTTAGCACTTAAACATGTATTAGCTTATTTAATCTTCCCGACAAGTTGAGGTCTGTCTGAATCCATAGCCCATGCCCTTCCTCTAGCACCCAACTGCCTTAAAGGAGAACTTAGAGTGACAATGGCACTTTAGGCAATCCCTTCCCACCCCCACTGAATGCCTATGAATAATTTAAAGCTCAGTGGAATTTGAAAATGTCCACCTAGGCTGAGAATGAGGATACCACAAAGGACAGTTTTTTATCCAAAAGCCAGCTGCAAGACAATTGTCTGGGAACCTCCCAAAGCCAAGTCTTTAAATGTGTCTGCAGATTGAGACAAGGAATGATCAATTAAGCCCATTCCAGCTGATTCCTGTGGATTCTGACCAGGGCAACTGACAAATGTGTATCAGTAGCCTCTGCCAGTCAGGATGCAGATGTGGAACAAATCTCTCTGGCATGTTGCTGTTCTAAAATAAGTAGAGACAGAGAAGGCAGCTCAGATCATCACTGCAAAGAGCTCAGATTTTAAGGACTTCTAGTTGATCCCAAAGGCATTGGCTCACCACTCATTACATGCTGAGGGACTGCGGGCAGTAATGAATGATTATCCAATGGCGTCAATTAAAACTAAGGGAAGAGCTCCGTAGGATGCATTGACTCCCAGAGAGAGAGAGTGCAGAAAGAGGGGAAGGCCATCTCTTCCTGGGCATTTCGGGATGGAAAGTGCTTGTGGATGCCACAGAGGATTTCAAAGAGGACTGGAATTTTCTTTGACTCTGCCACTCCCTTTGTAATGATAGTTCTTATTTGAGGGAAAGCATATGTGAAGGATTTGGGCTCTGAAGAGGACTTATTTTAAGATCACACCCTGGGTGCTGAACCAGGTTTTTAGAGGAGTCTGAACATACTCCTACTTGTCTGCAATTGGTGCATAAAGAAAACAGAAGTGATTCTATCATTTGTAAGGATACTAAGGAAGCAGCAAAGAGCACTGACCAGGAGCCTTGAGACCTGTGGCCCCCTAACAGCTCTACCACTGTCTTACTGTGTGACTTTGGATAAACCCTTTAACCTAACTGTGTCTGAGATGCCTCTTTTCTCAAGTAAATTAACAATACATGTTCTTTCCTTCTCTGTGGGCTATTATGAGACTTAAATAGGACAATATACACAGAAACATTTTGAAAAGCACAATTTTGGTAGTGAGGACAGAATGTACTGATGACTATGAGCCAAGAGGAGCCACTTAGCCACCAACTAACCAGACATGGGAAACTGGGGAAATCATCATAAAACTCTAACGGTGCACTAGAGCCTTGGTTTGTGGAATTTTTTGCAATCTACCCAAAGTGATGAGCCTAAAGACCCAGAAAAATGCCCACGGAAGCAATAATGTTTGCATATGACTTCAGAAGCTTCCTGGCCTTTCTAGGACTATCTGTGGGCCTCCAGAAAGTCCCTAAGCCCCAGATTAAAAGTGCCTGCTCTCAGGACCAGGAGCATGACAATAACAGCCCAGATTTGTGTTAATATACCTTGAGAAATTGAGAATGTTGCAGTGTCACAGGGGACCATTCCTAGCAAATTGAAAGTGAGGAAACATATTATTTCTTTTTTTAAAGATTTTATTTATTTATTTGACAGAGAGAGATCAATTACAAGTAGGCAGAGAGACAGGCAGAGAGAGAGGAGGAAGCAGGCTCCCTGCTGAGCAGAGTCTGACGTGGGGCTCTACCCCAGGACCCTGAGATCATGACCTGAGAAGTCAGAGGCTTTAACCCACTGAGCCACTCAGGCGCCCCAATATATTATTTCTTATATTTATTAGGATCATCATGAAAGCAATACTGTCCATGGTCTATTCTTCAAGCAGTATTTAAGGGTAACCTGCAACACTTTCTTAAGCATGTTCTAAGATGTAGCTTGTTCTATAGTTTATCCCATCTACTTCCTGTCCTTTAGAGATTCATCAGAATTAATGGGCATGGAGGGCCACCCCTGCTGTTTTCAGCACAGTTATGGATTGATTTCTTTTTTTATATCTCTGCTGTTATTTCAGTGGGATTTGGGAAGCAGGGGAGCCAAACATGTAAACTCAGGCTTGAGCCAGAAGCTCCTCATTTCTTTCAGGTGATATAAATCTCTACCAGTTTCACCTCTGGAAGGCCAAATGGGAGGTACTGCCTTGGTTTGCTTTTGCAGTGTCATGTCAGGCCATCCACCTAAATTATCCATCCTGAGCCTCTGAATGCCAGCATCCATACAAGGGACCATCTCAGCCATCATGAGCCAGGATAGAAGCAGTATAGCAGTAGCAGCCAGATCTTAGATGGTATAATTTGAGCAGGAATTTCTCAATATCACAGGGGACCATGCCCAGTACTGGGCATATGTCCCTGTGACTGAGATCACTGGTGCACTCTCCTGAGAGACAATGTGGCCTCTGTTATTTGGGCAAGTGTGAGCATTTATTTTATGTCCAGGTATGTGAGTTTGCACCCAAGAGTCAGGACAGCACGGAGGTCAAGAAAGCAGATTCCGGAAGTACTCACTAGCTGCATGATGTTGAACAAATCCACTAACTTTTTTGTGTCTCAGCACTGTCAACTATAAAATAGGGGCAATATTTACTTCATGTTGCTGCTATGAAAATTGAATGGATTAATACTTATAAAGTGCTTAGAACAATGTCAAGTAATCATAGTAAGCAATCGATAAATGCAAATTATTTGAGGATGGGGATAAAGGAATATTAAAGAGTGAGTGTTTGTGATCCCCTAAAATTCATGTGTTGAAGCCCTAACCCCAATGTGATGGGGATTGAGAGATTTGGAGGTAGGGCTTTTGGGAGATAATTAGATCTGAATTAGGTCATGAGGGTGGAGCTCCCATTATGGAATTAGTGTCCACATAAGGGGAAGAGAGACCAGAGCTCTCTCTTTCCACCATGTGAGGACACAGTGAAAAGGCAGCCATCTACAAGCCAAGAAGAGAGCCCTTAGTTGGACAGAATCTATAGGAACCTTGACCTTGGACTTCCCAGTCTCCAGCACAGTAAGAAATAAAAGGCTGTTATTTAAACCACCCACTGCATGGCATTTTGTTATAGCAGCCCAAGCTGACCTATACAGGGGGGTGTAATAGAGTTCCCTAGGGAAACAAAACTAATAGGATGTGTGTGTTTGTGTGTGTGTATACAGACATTCCTCATTTCATTGTGCTTTGCTTTATTGTACTTGCTAGATAATTGTGGTTTTTTTTTTACAAATTGAAGGTTCAAGACTATAGTGGAAGTAACTGCAGGTGTGGTGGAAATAGCAAAAGAATAAAACTGGAAGTAGAGCCTGAAGATGGGGCGAAATTGCTTCAATCTCATGATCAGATTTGAACAGATGAGGAGTTGCTGCTTATGGATGAGCAAAGAAGTTGTTCTGTTTTGTTCTGTTTTGTTTTTGAGATGGAATCTACTCCTGGTGAAGATGCTGTGAAGATTGTTGAAATGACAACAAAAGATTTAGAACATTACACAGATTTATCTGATAAAGCAACAGCAGAGTTTGAGAGGCTTGACTCCAATTTTGAAAGAATTTCTACTGTGCATAAAGTGCCATCAAACAACCTACAGAGAAATCGTTCATGAAAAGGAAGACTCAATGATTCAATCAGTGTGCCAAATTTCATCATTGTCTTTATTTGAAGAGATTTCCAGAGCCACCCCAACGTTCAGCAACCAGCACCCTGATCATCAAGCAGCCATCCAACATCGAGGCAAGACCCTCCAGCATCAAAAGATTATGATGTGCTAAAAGCTCAGATGATGGTTAGCGTTTTTTAGCAATAAAGTATTTTTTAATTAAAGTCTAATTTTTTAAAGATATAATGCTATTGCATACTTAACAGACTACAGTATTGTCTAAATATAACTTTTATATGCACTGGGAAACCAAAGAATTAATTTGAGTGGCTTTATCGTGATACATACTTTATTGTGGTGGTCTGGAACTGAACGTGCAATCTCTTTTTTTTTTAAAGATTTTATTTATTTATTTGACACCGAGAGAGAGATCAGATCACAAGCAGGCAGAGAGGCAGGCAGAGAGATAAGAGGAAGCAGGCTCCCCGCTGAGCAGGGAGCCCGACGTGGGCCTCGATCCCAGGACCCTGAGATCATGACCTGAGCCGAAGGCAGAGGCTTTAGCCCACTGAGCCACCCAGGCGCCCCTGTAATATCTCTTAAATACAGGTTTGCCTGGATTTAAAAATTGGTATATGTAATTGTGGGGGCTGGCAAGTCTAAAATCCATTGGGTAGGACAGTAGACCAGAGACCTAAGAAAAATGTGATGTTGTAACTTGAGTCCAAATCAATCTGGAGGCAGAATTCCCTCTTCCTGGGGGCACCTCGGCCTGTTTTTTTTAAGGCCTTTGACTGAATTAGGCCTTCAGCACCATGGAGGGTAATATGTTTTATTCAAAGTTTACTGATTTAAATGTTAATCTTATCTAAAAACTACCTTCACAGTAACATCTAGACTGTTTATTGACCAACTATCTAGGTACTGTTGGCCTTGCCAGGTTGACACATATTAGCACCAGAATTAGCCATCACAGGGGTAGCTAAAGATAATGGGTAGGTGTACATGTGCACATCTGGGTGTACTTCCTCAGTGGCAGACTGGACACATACCATATATTTAAAATGCCACAGAAGCTAATGCTTTCTCTGGATTGGGGTGCTCCTGTCCCTAGATTTGCTGAAAGTAATTGCAGGGGACTCTGTGGGCCCATGTCATTAGCACACTTGGAGCAGTAGCTCTCAAGGGAAGCCAGATAGCAAGGGTCTGCTCTGGGGGCAAATGCAGTCTCAGAGTCCTCTGCCTTGGACAGTGTCCAGGAAGCTGCCACTTAGACCTCCCAAAAACTGTTTTCTGCTTAGTGATTTGCCTACATTATGTCCTTTGGTCTGCATGGCCAACAAGGAGGCTGGGTAGGGATTCTCATGCCCATTTCACAAAGGTATGTATAAAACTAAAGACTACCAACTAATAGGGACAGAGTCTAAATTAGACCTTCGCTTTTCTGGCCCTTACTTCAAGGCACTTTTTCACTACATTAAATAATCCTCTAAGTCCACAAATTGGCTTAATGATGTCAAGGGGAGGGAACCAAAGGAATTAAGAGGAAGCATAAAATGTTATTATCTCAAGCAAGTCAATTCACCCATCTGAGTCTTAGTTTCCTTATATACAAAATGACACAACTAGGTCATAAGTTCCTGAAGGATGGAAACCTTGTCTTTCCCTCCTAATATCTCTTTGTCCAGTGTGTTATGTGGTGAGTGTTCAGTAAATGCATGTTTAATAGAATGGCAGGTAAGAGACTATATTGGTTTGCTAGGGCTGTCATAACAAAGTACCATAGATTAGGTGCCTTAAACAACAGAAATTTATTTTCTCATAGTTCTGGAGCATGGAAGTCCAAGATCAAGATTGGTGTCTTCTGATGCTTTTCTCCTTGGCTTATAGATGGCTGTCTTCTTCCTGTGTCCTCACATGGTCTTGCCTTTATATGTCTCTGGATCCTAATCTCCTCTTCCTATAAGGACACCAGCTATAATGGATTAGGACCCTGCTTAACAACCTCATCTTAATTACCTAGTTAAATTCTAAATACAGTCACACTCCAAGGTACTGGTAGGGGTTGGGTCTTCAACCTATAAATTAGGGGGTAGAAGCATAAATTTGCTCCAAGTAGGGGTTTATTAGTCTCTAGAGTCATTCTAAGCTCTCACATTTGACTTTTCTGATGGTGAATCGGGAAATTTGGCTAGGCCTTCCTCCCACTAATAAACAGTTTCTGGTAAAAATGACATGTTAGACTCAACAATAAGAGAAAAAGAGCCTGATTTTTTAAGTTGGCCAAAGTCCTTAACAGATTTCTCATAAAAGAAAGTATACAGATAGCCAAACAGCATCTGAAAAGATGTTCAAGGAAATGCAAACTTCAACAACAGTGAGACACTACTACACACCTATTAGAATGGCCAAAATCTGGAAACATGACAACATCAAATCTTGACAAAGATGTGAAGCAGTGGAAACTCTCACTCATTGCTGGTAGGAATACAAAATGGTACAGCCGCTTTGGAAGACAGGTTAGTGGTTTCTTACAAAACCAAACATACTCCTTTTTTTTTTAAGATTTTATTTATTTATTTGACAGAGAGAGATTACAAGTAGGCAAAGAGGCAGGCAGAGAGAGGAGGAAGCAGGCTCCCCACTGAGCAGGGTGTCCGACATGGGGCTCGAAACCAAACATACTCTTAAACAATCCAACAATTGCACTCCTTGGTATTTACCCAAAGGAGTTATGTCCACAGAAAAAGTTGCGCATGGATGTTTATAGAAGATTTATTTTATAATTGTCAACACTTGAATGCAACCAAGATGCCCTTCAGTAGGTGAATAGATAAAGTGTGGTATATCAACACTTTAGTAGTGTTTAGTGCTAAAAAGAAATGAGCTATCAAGCCATGAAAAGATATGGAGGAAACTTAAATGCTTATTACTAAGTGAAAGAAGACAACCCGAAAAGGTGACATGCTGTATTTCAACTATATGACATTCTAGAAAAGGCAACACTATAGAGACAGTAAAAGATGAGTGATTACCAGGAGCTGGGTGGAGAGATGGATGAATAGGCAGAACGTAGAGGATTATTAAGGCAGTGAACAACTCTGTGTGACATAATAATGGTGGATACATGTCATTATGCATCTGTCCAAACCCATAGAATATAAACACCAAGACTGAACCCCACTGTAAACTGTGGACTTTGGGTGATGATGATGTGTCAGCATCAGTTCAGTTGTTAACATACGTAACTTTTTGGTAGAGGATGTTGATTAATGGGAGAGACTATGCATTTGGAGGGAAAAGAGTGTAAGGAAACTCTGTTTCTTCCTCTTAATTTTTCTGTGAACCTAAACCCATTCATAAAAATAAATTATTTAATAATATATTTTTTAAAAAGACAACACTCTATTGTTTGTATAACCAGCCTAGCAATGGACAAAATCTGGGAAGAGAGGAGAGAAGATGAGTTCATAGTCCAGTGATGTTTTGCCTCCAGCAAGAAACCATGTCAATCAGCCAAACAAAACATTCAGGCTTTGAAAAAATAACGAGGGGAAACTGTTCATGATGATTTACTATTAATAGTAAGAGAACAATACCATATAAGGTATTTAAATATTTGAAGATCATGTAAAACAATGTATCTGTAAGCTTATCATTTATCAAATACAAATTTTAAAAAATGAACATGTCAGGGCATTGTGGATATTTATTAGTGTCTATTTCTAGACATAGTTGGACTAGGGCCTGGATGTCTTGACTAGGAGGTACGTCCATGCAGTGGATACCCCTCAACAATAAAAGGGTATGAATTATCAATAAATGCAATTACATGATGAATCTCAAAGCAATATGCTGTTTTCAACCAGTAGCAATCATGCAAAGACTAAGGACTGTCGTAAGATGCAGACACAATTGTACTGGAGATATAAAATTACTCAACAATCAAATGGTTATAGTGTTTGCTTTTTTAAATTGTAAATTGTTTTCTAAAACTAAAAAAAACTGCATTATTAAAGTAATATACTGAGTGAAAGAAGCTGACAAAAAAGTATTTGCTGTATGATTCCCTCTACATAAAATCTAGAAAATGCCAACAAATCTAGAGTGAGGGAAAGCAGATGAGTGGCTTTCGGGGCAAGTGGGTGTAGACAGAGATAGGAGGGCAGCTTACCAAGGGCATGAGGGAGGTTTTGGAGATGATGGGCATGGTCACTATCTTGAGTTTGGTGATGGTTTCACAGATATACACATTTGTCAAAACTTATCAAAGAGTACACTATAAAAGCAATGCTGGAGACATGACCACAATTTATCTTACAACCTCAACCTACAGAGCGAATACCAAGAAGATGAGAGACAATTTGCCTATAGATTCCTGAGAGGTTCCAGGCACCCAGGAAGCCATGGTGAGGAATGGATGAAAGTCCACACAGAGAGCGTGTGGACCCCTAGGTCCCTGCCCCTCCTCATGCATTGTGTTGCCTGCTCCTCCAAGATTGGACTAAGGATAACATGAGTCAGACTCAGGTTCCTGGACTCAGGTATATGAACTGAGGGAAATTCATAAGAACTATCTTTAAAGCTGGGTAAAACCAAATTGTCCATCTGTGTAGTCCATCAGGACTTCCTCATCTTTAAGTAGTTTTGACAAAAGGGGGCCCAGAAGACCACGGTGAAACCTGGCCAATAGGCTCCACTTCTTGAAGAAGAGCATCCCCCACTGTCCTGTGAGGAGGGCAGGGCTCTCTCCAAGGCCCTGCTAGAGATATGGGCTGTGCATCTCCTGGGTCTCCTCTCTAATGTCCACTGTCATTTCCTCTGAAACTCTGTCAACCAGCTGCTCAAGGCACAAGAGAGGGCAGGAGCATGGGCACCTAATCAGCCCTTCTAGTTCCAATACAGATTGCAGCCTTGCCCAAGAGCAAGTTTCATAACCTGCGTGTTCTGTGTCCTCATCTAAAGCAGAGATAATAACTATCTAGCCACAAGGCTTTGGTGGTATCGCATTTAGAACATTACCTATACCCTGGAAGGATCTATAACTATCACCGCTTTTGTCTTATGTGGGGAGATGTCTTTCATGCTCCTTTCCTTTTCCTTCTGGTTTAACTGCATTTTCTCTTTCAGGTCTTCAAACTATGGGGTTTCTTCGTGACTTTCTCCAGGTCATCACCAGCTTCTGAGTTTCAATTTGTGTTCATTCCACCTCCTGAACTCCATCAATATATATTCCCAAGAAATTGGCCATAGATCTTTCATAGGACTTGACTTTCCCCTCTCTGTTCCCCTTCCACCCCCCTCCCCCAGCCCTGCCAGGTATATGCGTCTCCAAGCTCCCACCCACACCTCCATGCATCATAGCCTCTTAGCAAACATTTCCCCTCCTAGGTCTCCAGGATCTGCAAGGAACTGGACCATTTCTTCTGGGCACACTTTTCATCTTCATATCATTCATCAAATGCCCATTAGTACGCTACTGTCTGATTATATTTTGATTACTTCTGTTTGTTATTTCAGATAGTTTATTGTTTAATTTGACACAGAGAATTTGGGGGAAGGTCTTTGTTTTAATGAAATTGACTATTATCTGTAAACTAGAAACTATTGCTCTCAAATATACAGATCTGAACATGTGTACGTGATGTTACCTGATACTTTAAAGCGGAGCTTGAGAGATGGTTAAGGCCCTGAGGGATTGCCTTTTATGAAGCTGTAAACACCACTTCTGTGTCTAGCAAACCCCCCACTGAAGTGTCTGCAACCTTGGATGGGGAGATATGTGGGAAGGGAGGAGAAGACGAAGCACTTGACAGACTCTAAGCAAACTTTCCCTCAGCCCTCACCTATCCTCAGTTTTTTCCTTGCTGTGATTCCACAGGATTCTTTATTATTTGGATGTGAGAGGGAGAGGCAGAACAGTGCAGGGCAGGTGGGGAGAGGGTGAGGTGGAATATGCAGGGCAGGTGAGTAGATGCTGGTATCATATTGCCTGGTTTTGGGCCTGGTACTGCTGCCTAATGGCTACGGACCTAAGATAAGGCACTTAACTTCTCTGGACCTCAGTTTTCTCTTCTGCAAAATAGGGTCATTAATCATATCTCTCTCAAAGTTGCTATAGCTCATGAGATAATCCTCACTCTGTTATATGAGCTGTTTTATCTAGTCCAACTTTTTTTTTTAATTTAGAGACTGAGAGAGGAAAAGAGAGAGAGATCTTTCAGCCTTCAATTGTAGCAAGGGGACTAAATCCAAACCTCCAGACTCCTTGTTCAAAAACTTCCCCCTGGTAGCACATTAAGGGTCCTGAGCACACTCTATTAAAATGCAAATGTTCCCCAGGAGGCCTAACTCCAAGTCATTAGCACCTTAATGTTAGTGATGTGCACTGTGTTAACATCTCTCTCTCTTTTTTTTAATTGAACTAACTCAGTCTCCTTAGAAATGGGTATAGAAAGGGGCGGGGAGGAGCAGACTTCACGCCTGTGATTTTGGCAGCCCTTCTCACACTACATGTTGCCTCAGAAAAAAAAGCAGGCTCCTCTAATGCCATCATGGAACAAAGTTGAGATTCAGGTTTTAGGATCAGATGGCAAAATGGAAAGTGCTGCTCCCAAACTCCCTCTATCTGTCACCTGACTACCTCAGAGAAGGAAGCTGGGAACACCTTGTGATCCAAAACTGACTTCTGAGGTGAGCCTGGGTGACCACACAGGCAGGAGCAGGTACAGACCACTTCAAAGACCTTAGCCACTGCCCAGGCAGGACCCGGCATGGATTATCCATTCACTCTTTCATTAATTTGTTCATTCACTCGATCACATGTGAGCACCTACTCTGTGCCACAGATGAATGACAGTCCCAGACCACAGGGAATGGACCCTGTGATAATTGTTTAGTGATATGGGAAACAAAGGCGAAAGAAAAATGATTAAATTTCCTTACTACCTATAGTCCTTTGACTAGTTCTTGAAACAGGCAGAGTGACATTCAGCTAGGGACACAACTGCCTCGATGTTAATACTTTGCTAAGGGCAAAAGGTAAACTTAGCCTGACCCCTAGGATCCTGTAAGTCTACTTCAACTACAAAAGTTCCTTTAGAAATTTCCTTTATCTCTAAACTCCCCAAGATACTTGCTGGCAATCATCCCCCAAGCATATGACCCACCAATACACATCTGAAGTGTCTCATGACTAAGGTTTTTTTTTTTTTTTAAGATTTTATTTATTTATTTGACACAGAGAGAGAAAGAGATCACAAGTAGGCAGAGAGGCAGGCAGAGAGAGAGGAGGAAGCAGGCTCCCTGCTGAGCAGAGAGCCCAATGCGCGGGCCTCGATCCCAGAACCCTGAGATCATGACCTCAGCCTAAAGCAGAGGCTTTAACCCACTGAGCCACCCAGGCGCCCTCATGACTAAGGTTTTATTAGACAGTAATAAATGACCTTTTCCCAACAATAGCTAGCTCCCTCAAGGTCCCGGAAACCTTGCTTCAAAATTCCTCAGAGACTTTCGCTATCCCTAAACTCCCTCCCAAATTGAAAGTATATAATGGGTCACTCCTCATGACCACAGTGAAGCTCTTTCTGCCCACAGATCCTGTCCCCATGCTTTAATAAAACTACCTTTCTGCGCCAAAGATATCTCAATGATTCTTTCTTGTCCCTTGGCTTCAAATCCTAACATCTTTCCTACATCATTGACCACTGGCAGCATTATGGGCTCCTGATGGCAGTCAGGATGTTTAATCCAGGCCTCAAACCCCCAGGTCCAGAACTGTCAACCAAGCCACTGAGATGAAGTTATAAAACCTGCCGATAGGAGAGAATATCGAATGGAAAAAAAGACAGTCTCTTCAACAAATCGTATTGGGAAAATTGGACAGCCACATGCAGAAGAATGAAACTGGACCACTTTCTTACACCATACACTAAAATAAACTCAAAATGGATGAAAGACCTAAATGTGAGACAGGAATCCATCAAAATCCCAGAAGGACACAGGCAACAACCTCTATGACCTTGCCCACAGCAACTTCTTACTAGACACATCTTCAAAGGCAAGGGAAATAAAAGCAAAAATGAAAACTGAGACCTCATAAAAATAAAAAGATTTTGCCTAGCTAATGAAATAGTCAACAAAACTAAAAGGCAACCTATAAAGAATCTACCAAATTCAACACCCCCAAAAAACAAAAAAAAAATCTATTTAAAAAAAATGGGCAGAGACAAGAAGACACATTTCTCCAAAGAAGACATGCAAATGACCAACAGACACATGGGAAAATGCTCAACATCACTAGGCATCTGGGAAATCCAAATTAAAACCACAATGAGATACCACCTCACAACAGTCAGAATGGCTAAAATTAACAAGTCAGGATCAACAGATGTTGGCAAGAATGCAGAGAAAGAGGAACCCTCTTACACTGTTTGTGGGAATGCAAGCTGGTACAGCTACTCTGGAAAACAGTATGGAGTTTCCTCACAAAGTTAAAAATAGAGCTACTCTACAACCCAGCGATTGCACTGCCAGATATTTATCCAAGGGATACAAATAGAGTGATTTGAAGGGGCACATGTACCCCAATGAATATGGTAGCCATGTGCACAATAGCCAAACTGTGGAAAGAGCCCAGATGTCCATCAACAGATGAATGGATAAAAAAGAGGTGGTGTGTACACACACACACACACACACACACACACACACTCACCATGGACTATTACTCACCCATCAAAAACAATGAAATCTTGCCATTTGCAATAATGTAGTTGGAACTAAAGGGTATTATGCTAAGTGAAATAAGTCCATCAGAGAAAGGCAAATACCATATGATTTCACTCCTATGTGAAACTTAAGAGACAAAACAGATGAATATAGGGGAAGGGAAGGAAAAACAAAATAAGGGGAAGACATAGAGAGAGGCAAACCATAAGAGACACTGAACTCTGGGAAACAAACTGAAGGTTGCTGCGGGGAGGTGAGGGGAGGGGGTAACTGGGTGATGGACATTAAGGAGGACACTTGATGTAATGAGCACCGGGTGTTATACACAATTCATGAATCACTAAATTCTACCTCTTAAACTAATAATACAATATATGTTAACTAAATTTAATTTAAATTAAAAAAAACCCTGCTGGTATTCATGCAGTACTCTTCAAGGAAGATAAACCAAGGGCTGCATAATGGAACTGCTCCCCTCTCCTGCTTCTAGAGAGAAAATGAACATCATAGGTTGTTTTGCTCCTTAACTAAACTCTGTAAATTTGAACCTACTACTCTGAGCTCCTCATCCAAGGAAAGGTGGACTGGAGAAAATACAAGAAGGAAAATATTCTGGCAAAGAGGGGGTGCTATGTTTTCATTATTTGACTCACATTTCCAAGAACTTACTGTGGCTTTAAAATAATATTTCACTGGATCCTTATGAACTCCAGGAAGATGAAAGATTACAGGCATCTGTTTGCTTATTATCCAAGGCCAGTATGAAGGGCAGAACTGGGATTTGAAGCCAGCCCTGGCTTACCCCAGAGGGGCCCAGACTCTTCCAAGGTGCAGCTTCTCAAGACTCTCCAGGCCCCCACCACCTGGCCTTGACCCCCACACTGCGACCCAGGCACTGGTCACTTAGTCCCTCCCTCCTCAGAAACCCCACCCTCCAATAGCAGTCCCCAGCATCTTTAAATGTTACCAAATCACGCAGTATCCTCACCACATAGTTTCTCTTGTTTAAGAGAATTCATCAGACCAAAAACCTAACAGGATTCCATGATGCTTTACAATTAATTTGTATCTTAATAATCACAAGCAAATCTACACACATTTGAAAAAGAGTTTCATAGGAAAACATTACCCATTCACTCCAACTAAAATATTCCCTGTGCCCATGAAGTAGAAAATCTCTTGAAATAATTCGCCTTGTAATCCCCAGTGGTTCAGACTAGCTGAGAACACTGCTTTCCATCTCATAATCTCATCTCATAATCTCAGCACATTTATTATATTAACTCATTTAATACTTGAATCAGCCCCAGATAGGTGTTACCATTGCCATTTTCCTCAAAAACTGGGACTCAGAGAGATGTAAACAACTTGCTGAAGGTAGTCCAGCTCATGAACGTGAAAGCAAGACTGACCCTAGGGTGATCTGTTCTGTCCCCTACCATACATCCATCCCCACAGACCCTCGCTCTCACCCTGCCACCTCTTTTACAGCCATGGCAACAGGAACTCACTGGCTGGCTCTGCATAGGTGCCCTGTTTTGGTTGTGCAGGTGGAAGGCCCACGTGCTTGCCTTCACTGCCCACATGGCTCATTCTCCTGCCCATTTGGCTTCTTAGGTACCACACCAGCATGAACTGACAACCCTGTTGGTAATAGGGACTGTTCTGCTCTCCATTTCCTAACCCAAGAGGCTTTAGGAGACACAGGAGCAGTCTTTATGAAGAGGGAATGACTGCCTGAAGGAGCAAAGGCTCACCAGCAGAGCCTCAGAAAAAGAGCAGCTGCAAAGGGCATTTTGGCCAGCTTAGCTCTTGAGAGGTTTCCCTTAGACCATTTGCTATGACATGTTCTACTGAAGCCTGGGGTCAGAACACACAGTCTGAGGAAGTGCTTCCTTTGTTCTTTCTAGGCCTGTCTTCCCCTCCAGGATCTCCCTTCCAAATGGCTTCACCTACAGCTGAAACCCTACCTCTGGTGTCCAGGGGTCCAGCATCCCAAGCCATCCAGCCTCTAAAGAGTCTGTTCCACCCACACCCCATCTCTGCAAAGGTTTCAGCAGCAGAGCTGGCTGCCACACTCTGAGATTATTCTTGAGTGTCCTCCAGGCCCCTCAGGTTAATTGCCAAACAAACAGCTGCCTAATAAAGAGGTGTTTCTCCTTCCCTACCCAATATGATGAAGGGTGGGACAGAGTTTGCACCATGCGACCCAAAGGCTATGGCCCATCTGGTCTCTCACCCTCCCTCTTTTACACTAAACAGTTTCAGGCAGGAGATGGCCAGCTGGGCTGAGGCCTCTAGAGACCCCTCCCCCTAGACTCACCAGAGTGAGAACCCCCATTCAAGGGCTGACAGGGACCATCTGTTCCTGAGTTCCAGGAATTGGGCAGGCAGTGCCCCACACCTCCAGAGCCCTCCAAGCTATGAGGAAATCTGCCAAGCCCCCAGCTCCTCTCCAAGAGCCCCTGACACCAAATACAACCAGCAGTTCTCCTGCCTTCCCCCACCTGATTGAACCAGAGAGCAAGTGCCAAGCCTATCTGATTTCCTGCAATCCACCCTGGGGAAATTCAATTGCTTTAGGGCAGGAAAGAAGCTTTTGGCTACTGATTCTGCAGCTGCTGGTATCCAGACAATTCAGGCTGCTGACACAGGAGAAATGAAAAGAAAGGGCAAGGAACAGAAACCAGGAATAAGTCTCCAGTCCCACCTTGCACAAAAGGAGTGTCAGCTAATATTGAAAACATGGAACAAAGAAGAGGAATCCTGCAATTTTACAGATATAACTTCACCTTTTATAAAATTCAAGGGCAAAAAAATAGATCATATAGTTCCTTTAGTCCAAGCTTTTTATTTTACAGAGGAGAGAATGCAGCTCAGAAATGGGTGTGACATGGTCATAGCTAGCTCATGGCAGAATCAGGACAAGAAGCCATCTCTCCTGACTCCCAACCCAGGGCTCTCCCTGCTCATCTTCTGTTCTCTCTCACTGCGTGGCTCCCTCATCATGAGTTCCATACCTTAGGCTCCCTGTGTATAAACATCCTGCTGCATTGAGGAGAAAGGCATATAAAAAACTTGTGTGAGAGACTGTCCTGCAGATGGTTATTCATGGGTTCTCTATCTGTGTAGAGAGGGAGCACCCCAAAGGCCCTCTCTCCCTCCTGCAGCAAGTGAAATTGGAGTCCTGGGCTGTAGAAAGCAGTGTGGTATTGTAGGAAGAACTCCTGAAGACAGCAGTTGTGCTCAAACCTCATTTCTGACATTTACCAGGTCTGCAGCTTTGATATAGCTATACCCCTTTTACCTCCTGATCCCATAGGCAAAATACGTACAGAAAAACCAACTTCAGCATCCTTGTGCACAGTATGAGATATCTATTTTTAAAATACTGCCTTGACAGCTATTCCTTGAATCTGTCCTTCATAGTATGCTTAATGATCTGAAGTTGTTCAGAGTTCTCTATTTTCTTATCGACCTGGACATCTGAGCTACTCCAAACTAAGAGAAGACCTCTAGGTGAATGTATATGATACAGATTCCTTCAGATTGGGCTCACCCTCAGGAAGTAAAGTGGCTTCCTCCGGCTCTCTTCATGGATACATGTGATATGCCTGCCCTCCTCCTTAAATGTTATCCCTTCCGCCTGCTCAAATGTGCTCCATTCATAACTCCTGTCTTTGCAGGAAAGAGCCATCCCCAGAATAATCTAACCCTCCTTGAGAGTCTCTAAATTCTCACTGTGATCCAGCTTGTCATTTTCTTTCATCTTGGCTTTTAACAAGATCGTAAGTTCCTAGAAGGCAGAAACCATATCGTGTTTATCCTTAAATCTTTTTCATGGTGATCTAGTGCAAAACCAAATATATGGATTAATTGAGGGGTCTCAGTTTGCATAAGACCATTTCCTCCCTCACCCTGATGTTCTTGTTATGGGTTCTTCTATATGTCGATAAAATGAAACCGTAGTTCCAAGAAGATGGGCACAAAGGAGAATTTAGCCATATGCCTGAATATTTGGGGCTTTTTATGTTCATTCATTTATTTCTTCACTCACTAAGGAGGTGAGAGTACCTGTATCTGCCAAGAATAATTCATGCTGCGTGGACTTTGGCCATGGAGAGGCACAAACCTGGGACACCACACCAGACCTTGAGATAGAGTCTTTATATCAACAATAAGTGCTAGATGGTTTTCATGCATTAATGATTATAAGAGTTTTACCTCTATTTACACATATAAACTTTATAAGCATCCTTCAAAGCAGGGGCCATCATCATCCCCACTTTGTAGATAAGAAACTGAAGCATAGAAATGTTAAGTCACTTGCCCAAGGTCTCTTGCTGGTAAGGTATGGAGTCAGATCAAAGGCAGGCCATCTGGCTTAGGGTCCATATGCCTAAGCATTCCACTGTACTGCATGTCAGGTAGGAGTCACAGGGCTTCTGAGGGTGCAGGGACACAGGGATGGGGTTATGATGCTGCTGAGAGACTACAGAGCCCTGCTGAGGTAGATCGATGGAGAGTGCCAGCACCTCAGTCTGAGCCACTCCTCCAACCTCTGTGAGCCCTCTCCTTAAAAGGACATCTTGAGCCCCTCCTGTTTGCTGCCACTTGGAGTTCAGCTGATACAGGGTTTCTGAGAGGCAGCCTGGCATTCCTGTCTGCCTGAGATTAGCCAGGCCCCCAACACAGGAGTCCTTGATTGCCACAAAACCTGCCCTTTACATTTCACTCTGCAGTTTCACTCTGCTCTAATCTGGTAAAATCCCCAAAGACCACCCCACACACACTTTCAGATCACCTAGTAACAACCACAGAATCTTTTTCCTCTGTTCTGTCAGTATGGTAGCAATGAAAAGGGAGAAGTCTGGTGAGGACATGAAAGATAATCAGAAGATGATAAAAAGGAGTGGATTTCATAGTATTTGTTGCTGAGAAAACTGGGGTTATAGGCAAGGGGCCCACCACCTCTTGGGCAGGTAGGGAACCAAACCCTGATGGGATACTACAGAGGGGAAGAAGAGAAGCTCAGAGCTGTGTCTAAAGTGATGTCTTGAGCAGTTATGGCTCTGCACTATTGCAGAATGAAGGCCACTGCTAATAGTTTGGGCTGAGTAAATGTGAGCAGGGAGTGGCTAGGACGCAGGAACTGTAGGACCTACAACAAACCTACATGCACGTGGAGATTGCTGACATCGTCCCTGTAGATGTTTAAAGCAATAATTCTTGGAGAAACCTTTACCGGTTGTTGGTTTTATAGCCACTCTTGGAAAATCAGCCCCCATTTCATGTCAAATCAAGTATAGGTCCAGAGATAGCATATGCCCAAGCCAGGTTTATGCCTGATGGTATGAGATTAGTTGACCAGGTAAATAAGCAGAATTGGGCTTGCCTGAGGAAAACCAATGAAAATAAAAGTAGCCAGGGACAGTCTCTTCACTCCATAATTCCCTTGTAAGCTTTGACAATTCCAGGTGCAGGTCAACAGTGGGAACCAACCAAATTGGAGGGGGTGGGGGGATGAGGATGGATTGTGGTAAGCAATGCTTACTCTGGTACAGCATGTGGGTATTTTCCTCAGGGGTTTTCAGGGCCTCTCAGGATCTAGCCCTCTACTACTTCTCTGAATTTCTCCCTTACCAGTCTCTCCTGGCTCATTTTGCTTCGGCCACACTAACTTCCTGGTTATTCCTTGAACACATCAAGCATACCTCAGGGCCTTTGCACTTGCCATCCCCTCTGTCTAGAATAGTTTTCCCCTTAGATATCCAAATAACTGCTCTCTTTCTTTTGGTTTTCTGTTCAAATGTCACCTTATCAGAGAGGTGACCTGATCTCTCCATAGACAATTCACCCTCCCCTAGCCTCACTCTCATGTACGCTGAGCACTGCTTCCTTTTCTCCAGATACCCATTATTACCTGATGGCTATACACCTGTGTGTGTGTGTGTGTGTGTGTGTGTGTGTGTGTGTGTGTGTGTGTGTGTGATGTACTTGATCCTGATAAAGCACAAGCTCTGTTAGAATAAACTAATTTTTGGGCTCCTTGTTAGCTCAGTCAGTTAAGCATCTGTCTTCTGCTCAGGTCATGATTCCCAGGCCCTGCGATGGAGCCCCACATTGGGCTCCCTGGTCAGCAGAGAATCTGCTTCTCCCTCTCCCTCTGTCTCTCCCCTCTGCTTGTGCTCTCTCTTGCTCTCTTGCTTGGTCTCAAATAAATAAATAAAATCTTTGGGGGAAAAAAAGAATAGACTAAGTTTTGTTTGTGGCTATTATTTCTGTGCCCATAACAGTGCCTGACATATAGGAGGCACTCAAAATACTTATAGAATCAAAGTGAATTCTCCTCCTTTAGTCTCTGAAAGATTCCCTTTTGAACTGGACCTGGAGATTTCCTTGTTTGTTTTTAATGTTCTTTATTTGTTTTCTGAACACATCAGTAAAATATAGAAAATGCTCTTTCCCGTAATTGCAGAGTGATGAAGGACCTTGAAAACAAGGCTTCACTTCTATTCCTGCCACCCCCACACCCTCCCCCCACCCAAGTGTGAGCCCTCTGCCTCACTACATACTTTTCTGACACATTCTTGCCTCTGGGCACCAACTGGTGTTGTGTTCCCCACCAAATATGAACTCCCTTCTGCTTATCTAAATCCTGCTCGACTTTCAAGTTATACTCTGACTTTTTTTCCTTTATCTCTTCATTGATACCTCTATTCTGAGCCCTTATGTCTCTTCCACATTGTTTAACACTAAAAGTTCAGAATGTAATAATCTTATCTCCCTAATCAGACTGTAGTTCTCTGGGGATAGACAAAATGCCCTCCACATCTTCCGCATCTTCCTGGGATAAACATCGTACAGGGAGGGGGTTCTTCTGTGTTGACCAATTTGTCAAAAAAAAATAGAATTATAGGGCATTGTGGAACTACATTTCTTTTTCTTGCTGATGTGGCTCCTGCTACCCCCATGTTGGTATCTCTTAGATCACTGAGCGAGATAATGAAAAGCATAAAAAAGGAAAGTCTAAGGCTGAGATCCTATGCCCATTAGGTCACTTTGTCAATAAACATTAATTAAGGGTCCAGCACTGTGCTAGCCAGCTTGAAGACAAATTTTAGAATCACAGAACATTGAGCTGGAAGGAACCTTGGAGACCATATCGTCCAAACAGTGGTATCAATTAAGATACCTAACTGCAAGCAACAGAAACTAACACAGGCTTCATTGGGCAGGAAAGGAATGTATTAAGAGGATGGTAGGAAACTGGGGAGCCTGGCCTAGCTCTGTGCTTCCAGGAGTAAAGCCCAACATAAGGGTCAAGTGAGAAAATAGTTGCCACATGGACATTAGACTTTGAAGCTCTAACTGTCGTTGCTGTTGCCTGTTTGCAAAGCTACCACCCCCAGGAGAGTCCTGCACTGTCCTTGCTTCCTTTTGGTTCAGACTCTGGCCAGTACACATATGAGTGAGAGAGCCTAGGTCATCAGGCTCCACCCTGCTGCAAAAGAGGGCAGAAAACAAGCATATTTTCACATTCTACAGTGAGATGTGGACTCTGCTTCTGACCAAGATTCTTTAGGTGGGGATGCCCCTAAGGAAGGAAGGTATTCAATGGCAAATGTCCACCTACTCCTCATACCACAACAGAGGCGATGGTGATCCAGAGAGATGGAGCAAATGCCCCAGGTCACATCATAGATTGCTAGTAGCTTGGACAAGAATCCAGGTCTCCTGATTCCATGTCTCAAATTCTTTCCACTCCTCTACGTGTAAAAGAAGCAACTAGTGAAAAGATTAGATAACAATTAGGACAAATAGCAGGGATCAAATGATGAGTGACCCATGTTCCTGGCATGGTAAAAACCATCTCTTAGATTTGATCATTGCTCTGTTTTCAACATTTACTCCTCAAAACAGCCTGATCTCAGACACCACCTCCTCTAGGGAAGCTCTCCTGAATCACCAAGATCTTTGGTTCACTGACTTAACTCTGATGCAGTCCTATTTACGTGGCAATATCTATGTATGTGTCTGCCTCCACACCAGTCTGTGAGCAATTTGAGGTGCAATATTGACCCAGGAAGTATTATAAGAGAAGCGTCACCATGAATGAGCATAGGAAGGACTGCAGGACACTCACATTTATGAGTCCCTATAATACTGGCCCCCTTCTTGGGTCAAAACTACCTGTCTTTCACCTCTTATTTCTAGGATGCCTAAAATCACTTTCTCCAAGTATCTTATAAAGAATCCTAGGGGCATGGCACAAACCACAAATGCCATAGGCTAGCACCTTTGTGGCTTCACAAAGTCTTGGTCAGGTCTCTTCCTGGTGCTGGTAGAAAACTAATGGCAGAGTTGGCAAAGCAGGTCTGTAAGCCCAGGAGGCTGATGTCTAAGTTGTGCAGACTTTGACAGGACAAAAAGTGCAGGAAGGTGCCTGATGCGGGAATAGGTTCTTGGCACCTGAGGCCCTTGGAAACAATAGGAATAGGCCTGCAGAGACCCTGAGTCAGCAAGACAGATGTCACAGGAATGAGGTAAGAGCTCCCTGGAGGGACATGTGGCCTTCTCTTAACCTTGGAATGAAAATATTTTAATATCCTTTTGAAAACCCTTATTAGTTTGCCAAAACACTCCCTAACTCTTCAAATTCACACAGCCTCCACACTGACCGACACATGCCATTTGCATTGCCATCCCTGTGGCTTCCCCATGGCTTTTGCCAAGCTCAAGGAATCCTTCTTATGCCCACCCTTTTGAATTCTTGCATCCTGTGAAACCCAGCTCAGGGGCTATGTCCTCCAAGAAGCTTCTCTGTCCATATCTAGTTCCCCGCTGACATCTCAGGGAAATACTTGATTCTACCACTGGCTTTGACATATCTTTCCATTGTAGTCTATACTGCATTATTTTCTGAGGATAGAACATGTCTCCTAGATGAGATTGTAAGTCTTTCAATGGCTAACCATGTCAGAAATTCCTTTTTCCTCCACAACATTTTGCACAATTTTATTGCACATAACAAATATTATAAACAATACAACCCATTGAAATGATATCTTCAAATTCTATATTCTACATTATTTGGCTTCCATTTTAAACTTACTGGTTTTTACTAACCTCTTGGTTGAACATAAGGTTCTTTCTAATACATCACTTTTTAAAAATTTAATCCAATTATCAAAGTAGTACATGCTGACAAGGATACATGTTGCACGCAAAATAATACAGACACCAGAATTTGGCTCAACCAAGCATTCTTAGACATTTCTCCCTAGTCTGCCTATAGTTATAAGGCTGCAAAAGCTAAGCTACTCAATTTCCCAGCACCCTTTAAAGCTGAAGAGAGCCAAAGAGCACACTTTTCAATTTTGGCCATCACGATTGAAGTAGTGGTCTATTGCACTCCCACTTTCCCATTTTTCTTTCTTTCTCCCTGGAATGAAGGTGTTAACACTAGAACTTCAGCAGCCATCTTGTGGCTTTGGTGACAAATGTGAGGAAAAAGCCATAAGAATCTCAAAGGTGATCGTCCTCCCTGCCATTGTCAAGATAGTGAACTAGGACTAAGAACCATCCATTTCCAAACTTCTCGGAAATAAAGGGGGGATTTATTTGATTAAACCCCTGAAATCAGGTTTCTATAGAGCATTCCTGCTGATATTGGCAGCCAAGAGTGCTCCTAACTGATATACATGTACATGTATATTGTCAAAAACAGAAAAGCACAAAGATGGAAATCACCTGCCACCCGACCACTAAGCTGATTTATTGCATGTGACTTCATTTTTTTTCTAATTGTGGAGGAAAAATATTTTTCAATAAAAAGTGAGGTCTTCGGGCGCCTGGGTGGCTCAGTGGGTTAAAGCCTCTGCCTTCGGCTCAGGTCATGATCTCAGGGTCCTGGGATCGAGGCCCATATCGGGCTCCCTGCTCGGCAGGGAGCCTGCTTCTCCCTCTCTCTCTGCCTGCCTCTGCCTACTTGTGATCTCTCTCTCTCTGTCAAATAAATAAAAAATCTTAAAAAAAAAATTAAAAATAAAAAGTGAGGTCTTTTAATTACATTGTTTTCCATAATTATTTAACCATATATTATGAACATTTTAAAACCTTGTCATCAAGAAGCATTTTATAACATTATTTTAGGTAATACATATCATAATTTATTTTATTAACTCCTTTCCACTTGGTTGAACATAAGGTTCTTTCTAATACATCACTTTTTATGCACATTGTTGTATAAATATCCTGGTAGATAAACGTGTGCATAACTTCATAAAGATCTCATTAAGATTTTTTTCTCAGAAAAAAATTAGTAATATTTGCCTATCTTTAAGGAAGGTTTTGATGTACTATGCTAATATTTGTTCTATAAATTTTGTATTTTTTTTTCNATTTTTTTCATTTTTTATTTAAAGATTTTTATTTATTTATTTGACAGAGAGAGAGATCACAAGTAGGCAGAGAGGCAGGCAGAGAGAGGAGGAAGCAGGGTCCCCGCTGAGCAGGGAGCCCGATGTGGGGCTCGATCCCAGGACCCTGAGATCACAACCTGAGCGGAAGGCAGAGGCTTTAACCCACTGAGCCACCCAGGCACCCTATATTACTTTTCTTAATAACACNGATGTGGGGCTCGATCCCAGGACCCTGAGATCACAACCTGAGCGGAAGGCAGAGGCTTTAACACACTGAGCCACCCAGGCACCCTATATTACTTTTCTTAATAACACAAATAATAAAACATGAAACTTTCAACAAAATGTTTGTAAATAATGAAAGAAAAATAAATGCCTAAAATAACATCAAGTTAAATAAACAAGCTTTACAAGTATGTCATAACTAAAAATTTTTGTGTGGGGATTCAAAAATGTATCCCACCATCATCATCACCACCATGGCTTCTGTCTACTTCTCTATTTTAAGAGAAATACGTGGACAAAATCCAGAAAACTGGATTCCAAAAAATAAAAAGCAGTCAAAATGAAGATGAAATACATACCCTAGGGAGTTTTGCATGGGAGGATAAAGGGGTCAAGTATTTGAAGCACATTTTTCTTGAAGGACATGGCCAGATTGAGAGAAATGGCAGAGGGAGCAATGTTGTGGAGGCAGGAAAACATGGAGAATAAGATTATATTCTCAAGTAACTGCGTTACAGACTCCCAGGACTGCTGAGCATGAAAGAACAGGGGAGGAGAAGGGAAATTAATAAGACAGTCTACGGAGTACACTTATATTCTCTTGAATAACTGTGAGAGACACCAGTAAAAATCTGATGTCCTGCCTGGATGGTTGTTCTTTACATGTGACATAGTTCCATGACTAGACTGTAGGAGTTAAGACTTTAAAAGGGTTACCCAAGTTATGGTTTATTCATCTTTAGCTTGTTGCCCACTATGGCCATCCATCTTTTCTATTTTCAACCTGCATCCTCATGATGGCAGAGATCCTTTTAAGACTCACTCTACAAAGACTTCTAGCATCTTCAATGTCTTCACCACCTCTTCATCCCACACATCAAACAGGCAAATGTGTCAGTTTTGTCAGTGTAAGGATTTCCTCTGTTTTCATTCCTGATATTGTTAACTTATCTCTTCTCTTTTTTACTTGTGATCAGTCTAGCTAGAGATTTATACATTTTACTTACCTTTTTAAAGAATAAACTTCTGCTTTGTTGTTCTTGTTGCTTCTATTTCTTTGTGATTATCTGTTTACTGATTTTTGCTCTTTATTTTCTCCTCTATGTATTTACTTTGTTTTTTTTCTAGCTTCCTAAAGTGAAAGTGTAGCTCCTTTAATTGAGTTTCTATTGTTATATCTTCAAGTACAGTAATCTTTTTTTTTCAGTGTCTCTAATCTTCTACTAATCCCATCCAGTGGGTTTTTTATTTCATATTTCTATTTTTTATTTCTAGAAGTTCTATATGTTCTTTTTAAATATATTTCTTTTACTCATATATTCCTTTTATATTCCTTTCAATTATGGAGCATATTTGGGTTAGTTGGTTTAAAAGTCCTTATCAGCTAATTTATCATTTCTGTCATTTCTGTGTCTATTTCTATTGTCTGATTTTTCTCCCGATTATGGGTCACATATTTCTTTTCTTTAAATATCTAGTAATTTTTGACTGAATGCTACAGATCATAGCTTATATTTTTGTGTGCTGGATTCTGATTTAAGGTTTTGGGAGATTGGATTTTATTCTGGAAGATAGTTAAATTCCTTGTGGATATGTTTGATCCTTTGAAAGCTTGTTTTTAGTTTTATGAGAGTGGGCTTCAAGAAACCCTTACATTATCACTAGTTTAGCACAACTATTAAGGCAGGACACTTCTGAAGTTTCCACTATAAGCCCTGAGTGCTTAATGAAGACTTTCAATGCCAGCTGATCAGAAGCTAAATACTTTCCAGACTGTGTTCATTTTAGTGTTTCCCTGAATTGTCCCTTGGCTGATCTGGTAGAATCTTACTCTATGCATGTGCAGTTTAATATTGAGCAATAGATTTAAGGGCACTACTATGTAGATTTCTGAATCTCTTTTTCCATGTGACACTGTCTCTGGCACACTGTTCCAGAAATGCTGACTACTTTAGCTTTCCCAAACTCTGTTCTGTTTGCTCCACTCAGAAAGACTGCTGAATTCTGTCTAAGACATTTCTTTGTGCTAACTTTGAAAGTGCCTCCCAGCAGAAAAGTTGAACAATCTTAGAGCTTACATTATTATTTTTTTTATTTCTCTTGGGACTACAGTCTTGTACTATCTATTGTTCAATGTACAAAGACTATTGCTTTTTTTTTTTTTAGTTTCCTAGTTGTTCACAGCAGGAAGATGAGTATGGTCCCAGTTATTCCAACAAAGACTGACTTGGAAATCTCATATCTGTTTTATAAATTAAGTCACAAAACCTTCCTAGGTTTGAGCAACAAAGAGCTCTAGAACAAGCCCCCAAAGACCCAGCATGGTACTGACAATAGGACCTAATTATGAGACAGCTCCAAGAAGATGAAATGCAAGGGAGAAAATTCAGGTCTGCTTTTATTGTCACCCTTTTTCACCTAGAGAAATTTTCTTGGCTAAAACTTTAGAATTCTTTGTACAATATTTGGGTTTCACAGCTCTGAGAAGAGCAACTAAAGAAAGTAAGTTGAGGCCTCACTAAGTGGAAGTGATTCCAAAATTTAAATTGCATATTTACATTTCAATTAGTATTTAAATTTATGATGAAATGAGTTTCAAATGTATATTTTTCCTTGCTTAATGCAAGTTCTTCTCACCGATTCCTTACTTCAAGTTAATACAAGCTGTCTGCTGGAATCCCTTTGATTAAAGTCCCTTCGATTCCCCTTCCTAAGGATCTCATAGAATGAAGGAGATATAAAAATCTTTCTGAGGTATCAAAGAAAATTGACACTGTGTGTGGTCTCTTTGGTCTGGTTATACCAACCTAACCTTCAAGAGTCTATCTCGCAGCTATCACCCAAATTCTTCGCCATCACCTTGGTCCTGCAGTGCTACCACCAGTCATCCCCACTTCAATTTGACCTTCTCAAACTGTTTATTAATAGTGCCTATAATTCAACTTTAACCACAGCATTACCTGGTTGGAAAAACTTCATATTTCTTGACTGTTACGATGTTCTCCATTATTTGGCCACAATCTTCCCTTTTAATGTTCTGTCTCATGTTTTTCCTTCACTGCATTCTAGCTAAGACATTAATTTCTGGTTCCTGTGCATGAACCATAATTTCACAGCTTTTTTTTCTTTCTCTCTCAGTTCACACTCTCTTTCCTGTCTCTAAAATACTTCCCTTATCCCAAATATTTGAATATGAAAATGTTACCTCTCTTTAAAAGCCTCACTGTAAAACAATCACATTCATGAAAACTTCAATATTCTTAGAAGAAATCGCTCTTTCTTCTCTAAATGATACTATTAAGTATATGTATCACTGTCTACCTTATATTGTAACCGCTTCAGTAAACCTCTGGATCATAGAGTCTGTATATCATTATTCTTTAAACCTCAAATAGACTGAATTGCTCATATGAGTGTTCAGTAAGTGTTTATTAAAAGAAGAAGCAATTGATTGGTTACCTCTATAGATTCCTTGTTGTCCCTAATGGTTAATGTAAAATGTATTAGTTTGAACCATATGAAATTTCTGTAGATTCAAAAATAGTCATATATCATCAATTTTCTTTCCCATTTTAACGTGAACTACCCTTTCACAAATTGTATTACATTATTAAAGTCAGAGGATGTCTAAATTAATCAGAGGTAAAGGATTTTCACTAATGAAATAAAAATGTCAGAAATAATTGATTATGAGAGCAGAACTGAGTAGAAAACTGATACATATCTGTTAAAGATCTTCTATGTGCAGAAAAGTAGATGTCCACTCAGATCAAGCTGGTTTCCAAAAGGGAAATATCAATAGGATATTGGAGAATCTCATGGTCTGAAAAAAGTGACATTGGTAAGAGTAGGAGCCAGGGAAATTTTGAAGGCCTCAGCAGCAGGAGTTCCTAGGCTTTTATTTCTTTTCTCTTCTTTTTTCTTTTCTTTTTTCTATTTTTTACTCTTAGCTTCTTTCAGTTTAATTCTAAATTCCTGACATATAGCATCTGGATGACTTGGCAGGACAAAGGATCTGCCAATCCTTTAGTCAAGGTGAGAATGTTGCTTGGAGCCTGGCCCTGTGGACTAGGAGGTGAAGAAGGCAATGGGCATAGATACATGATTTTGAAGATAAAATGCATACAAATTCAAAGACATTTGTATATGCCATTCCGGGGGAGATGTTTCCTCTGCTTTGCCTTCTGGAGAAAAGTTTGAAAATCTTCAAGTTAGATCACCTTTATGGTATTTTCGAACTTAACATTTTCTCAGTCAATAAATCTTCATATGTGGCCAAAAGTTTTCTTTTTCCTCCTCCAACTTAGCTCATGGTTTTTCAAGTTCATCTGAAAATGGCTAGTCAGCAGTTTGGGATGTCTGAGGTGGCAAGAGATAAGAGAAGTTGAATTACTGGGACAGGCTGATAGTGAGAGAGCTCATCTTGGCTCTGTTTATAATCTGTTTAATTAATATTTGTTTAGCATCTACTCTGCAACAAAATTTAGCACTTACCGATATAAAAATCCTAATATCCAACATTGGTACATACTGTGAGAAATACAAAGGAATATAAAGGAAGTTATGATCTGATGAGGAAACACACAGACATGATTAATAACTATGCAAGTTCAGTAACTATGCAATAACTATCACTGGACTTGAAGAGACAAATGTATCTCCTCAGATGCAAGTACTAGCATACATTATTTCATTGCAAAATGTTGCATAGACATAAACCATTATTTGTTACAGAAAATTGGCAGTAACCAGATCTACAGAGCCCTGAATTTCTGAGTCATCTGCCAATATTTGGAAATAGTGTTCTTCAAAGCTCACCCTGAAAAGTGGCTTAATTTCTATTCTTTTATGCTGAATAGCAGTGACTTGGGTCTAAGGTTTGAACTGCCTCACCATCCCCTTCCTACCAAGGAGAAACCAGCAAGCATTTCATAGTCTTTGTGGACAGCCTTTGAAGGGGAAATAAGACACAGACAGGGAAAAAGCAGCCTGAGGAGTTGAAAAGAGTCATGAACTAGGAGTCAGAAAACTTGGTTCTGGTCTTACCACTGATCCTAACTTACTGTCATGTTTTGAACAAGTCTCTTAACTTCCCTATGTCCTACTTTTAGCCCATATATAAACTGAGAGGGGTAGGAAAAGTTTTAAATTCAACAACGTTTATTATGAATCCCTAAGCAATTGCCCTTGAATATTTCCATTAAATGCCTGTGGACTAAATTGAAAACCTAATTTCAAATCACAGACCTCCAGACTGTCTAATAGCAATTAAAGGTAAAACATCTCTTCCCCTTTTCCAAACCCAACTACATATCTGATTATATGAACCAAGTGCCTCCCCTCTCTGATGCAGTGAAACTCTGAAAATAAGCTAAAGGAGAAAATCATTTGGGGGACATGATCACAGCTCTGACTGAATTTTAACTTGTTGAAAACCATCCCTTGCAAAGCCATTGTGAGACTTGTCTGTGATTCTGTATACAAACGCTCACAAACTAATCTGGCCTATAAAGCATTTCTACCAAAAGTTTATTGTTGAAAGCTATGGGCTTTGATAAAGTGTTACCCAGGGACAAGTCCCTCGGTTCTAAAAACCCTCTTCCTCTTCTGCCTGTTTATGCTCTAGTTCCGGTGCCTTGGTTGATGACAAAAAAAGGTCAGCTCTGACTCACAACAGCACTGTGAATATCCTGACCCTGGTGGGCTACAGGGCCTGAGATGTTTATTTCATTTCCCTTTCATTCCATACTCAGCTGGGCTCTCAGAGATGGAAAGGGAAGGAAAGCAGCCCACGCTGACTCATTAGCCCAGAAATGTTTACTGAGCACTATCCAAGTACTGTGCATTATGAGGAGACATGAAGACATATCCCAAGCCCAGGGCTTCAGGACTGCTCCCAGGCTTTGTGAGAATCCCTGTCCTGACCACCTTAAACAAGGCCACAGCCCTGAGAAAGAACACTTTGGCCCTTGGAATGTGTAGGGGCTGGGAAGGGGCCTAGGATAGGAGGTTGCTGGAAAGTGCTTATGACCTAGGGTCCTCAGTGCATTAATGCACTTAAACATGTCCCCAGAGAGGACAGACTTCTCTCCAAATGTGATGACTTGGAGGGTATGATAAGTGTCCTGAGGCAGAGCAGCAGAAATGTGGTGGAGGCAGCTCTATGGCTCTTCTGCTCTCCTCTGGCCCTGACCCCAGGACCAATCTAGAAGTCCCAAACTTGAAAGGACTGAAGTCACTGTTTTGCATGTTTTAGGGCCTGGGTCAGTTGCCTTTCCCCTATCAAAGCACTCTGGATAGCCAATTTATAGAGCCAGGGAAGGGAGATGTTGCAAGACTAGGACCCTAAGAACAGCACAAACCAGAAGCTGTGAGTCTCACCCCTAGGGCACCTCCTCACCACACTGTCTCCAGTGAGCCTTCAGCCCAGTCGAAGGCAGAAAGAATAAAAGCTGCTACCAATTCTGGACCACATTCCAGGGACCAGACGCTGTGCTAAATGCTTCAGTTGCATTATCTCATTTAATCTTCACACCACCACTGCTCCTCACCCCTCCCCTCTCAGCAAGTTATAATGAGGAGAATAAAGCCTCAGTGGGGCTAAGTAACTCCTCTGAGTTCACGCAAGTAACAAGAAGAGGAGGGCAGATGCTAAGGCAGGTTTAACTGAATTTGAATTTTGTGTTCCTCGGTATCTGATATGGCTTGCCAGAAAAGAAGCTGGAAACTCCAGGAAGAGGTTGGACATGGAGAGAGGGTGATGTTAGAAAGAAGCAGGGGAAGATAGAGAAGAACTGATCTGGTTCAACATGGTAAGAGCCTCAGGTTTGGTTTCCTGGAGGTGGCATTTGAGTCAATGCTTCGTACAAAGTGACAGGGGGATACCTGTAGACCAAAATCTTGGGCAGAGGTTCTCCAGAGATGGAGAACCCACAATAGGACCTGTAAGAGCTCTTGCTTTGGAGCTGCAAGGAGAATTTCTTATCTTATCTAGGCAGAAGTGTACATAGAGGCATGACACAGTGCCCCTGCACTTTTGTGAGTGATGGTGACAATAAGAGGGAACCAACAGGGACAGGGCATTTCAATTGTGATGAACTGTACAACAGCTATAGGCATTGAGGGGATGTGGCTAGCTTTCCAGTGCCTGTTGTCCTTGATATTTCTGGACCCAGCTTTCTCCAAGTTCCTTAATAAAACAGCAAAGGAAGAAGATGAGCATGGGAAAGTGAATACTACCTCTGCTTGATGCAGTCCTCAGAAATATCATTAAGAAAATGAAAGGTTGTATTGTTTTCAATGTTGTCAAGTCTTGTTAGGTGGAAGCTCAACACAGGGCAAAATCAATGAAGCCCACTCCTTTACACACTCATACACATTGCACAAAGAAACATGAGAAATGGTTTCTGCCTTCAAGAAATATACAAATTTATTTGTTTTATTTTCTTAACAGCTTTATTGAGATAGAATCCGTATAGTATACCATTCAGTTAAAGTGTACCTACCCATTCAGTGGCTTTCAGTAGTCAGAGTTGTAGTCACCATCATAATCAATTTTAGAACTTTTCATCTTTCCAAAAGAAACCCTGTTCTCTATGTGTAGGCATTCTCTATTTTCCTTTAACATCAGTCAGAGGCAAGCACTAACTTTTCTGTGTCCGTGGATTTGCCTATTCAGTACTTCATCCCTTTTTATGGTTAATAATATGCTGTAATATGAATATAGCGCATTTTATTTATCCATTTATCAGTTGGTAGACAGTTGAGTTGTTTCCACTTTTTGGTTATGAATATTCATGTACGAGCTTTTGGGTGCATATAAATTTTAATTTCTCTTGGGTTTATAACTAAAGGTGAAATTGCTGGTTTATATGGTAACTTTATGTATAGTTTCTTGAGGAACTGCCAGACTGGTTTCCAAAACAGCTGTACAATTTTACTTTCCCATTAGCAATGTAGGAGATTCCAACTTCTCCACGTCTTCACCAGTACATATCATGATCTCTTTTTGACTATAGCCATTCTAATAGGTGTAGTATCTCATTGTGTTTTGGTAAGATTTTCTTCATGACTATATTGAGTAAATTTTTATGTCTTTATGAAGCATACCTATGTCTTCTTTGGAGAAATGTCTATTCAGATCCTTTACCCATTTTCAAATTAGGTTTTCTTTTATTACTTAGTGATAAGATTTCTTTATATATTCTGGATATCTGATGTCCCTTATCAGGTGTATGATTTGGAAACATTTTCTCCCATTCTGTGGGTTGTCATTTCACTTTCTTGATGGTGTCATTTGCAATATAGTAATTTTAATTTACCTATTTATTTTTATTTTGTCAGTTAGGTATTTACAGTATTTAGTGCCATATCTAAGAAATCATTGCCTAATCCAAGGTCAGAAAGATTAATAACTATTATTTTCTTCTCAGAGTTTTTGGTTTTATCTTGTACATTCCCATTTTAAAAATTTTATTTTTTATTTAAATTCAGTTAATTAACATAGAATATATTATTAGTTTCAGAGGTAGATTTCAGTGATTCATCAATGGTAAATAACAGCCAGTGCCCATTACATCATGTGGTCTCCTTAATGCCCATCACCCAGTTACCTCATCTCCCCAAAGCCCTCCCCTCCAGCAACCATCAGTTTTTTTCGCATGATTTAGAGTGTCTTACAGTTTGTCTCCCTCTCTGATCTCTTCCTATTTGGTTTTCCCTCCCTTCCCCTATGATCCTCTGTGCTATTTCTTCTATTCCACATAGGAGTGAAACCATATGATAATTATCTTTCTCTGATTGACTTATTTTGCTTAACATAATACCCTCTATTTCCATCCATGTAGTTGCAAATAGCGAGTTTTCATTTTTTATGGCTGAGTAACATTCTATTGAAGCAGACTCCCCACTGAGCAGGGAGCCCTAGGCAGGGCTTGAGTCCCCTGATCATGGCCTGAGTGAGCCAAAAGCAGACCCTTAACCAACTGAGCCACCCAGGTGCCCTGTCCCTTTTGCTTCTTGAGAGTGAGCTGCCTATGGAGAATTGTAATTCTCTTCTACTCCATGCTAGGTCTTATGTCTTGGAGAGGAGTTGGGGGAGAGGGGGAATCCTCACTCAGATTGATATTTTCTGTTACTTGTTGGGTATGTGTATATAATTCAGGATATTAGAAAACTCATTTGCCCACAGATGTAAGCCATGTCTTATGACTTTGCCCTTATCTGCATCAGAGGTGAGGTGGGAAAAAGAAGTACCATTGATTGAATCTGCTGAGGGAACTCATCATTTAGTGCACAGGGCAGGAAATTGAATTTTCAGATCAAAATGACATATAGAAAGTCTTTTTGTTAGGCCAGGGTATTAAAGAAAAAAATATTCATTATGATACTTGTCAAACAATGGTAGGGAAGACTTTATTCAGGAGGCCTATTACAATAGGTATGGGGATTACTACAATGGGGTTTTGCCATAGGGGAGAGAGATTGGGTTCAATTCTAAATACAAGAAACAGTGGAGATTAATAGCCAATCTCAGGAGTGATCAGATATCAAGATGGGGGATTCTGGATTAGCTGATTTAGCAGGATTCTTGCTAAAACTGAGCTCTTGAGAACATTTCCAAGGACCAAGCCTAGTTGAAAAAGAGTTCAGAGGAGCCTGAACAGAGATTGATCAAGGAGAGAATATTTGCCTGGAGTTTGGGGATACAGAAAGTTTGTACTGTAATAACTACTCCTTCTATCAACCAATCAATCTCTTTAAAACTGAGGTATGTGAGGCTTGGCATTGGATTAATAAAACTCCTGAGGGCCTGAAGGAATTAGAGTAAGGGTGTAGTTGCTGAAGGAATTCCAGTTCAACCCAACCATCAGGAAGTTCTCTGGCTGAGTCTAAGCACAGTAAGAAATTGAAGACAATGAATTGTAGACTTTAATTTCCTTGAACTTTAACTTATAAAAGCAAGCAAACTTGATTATGGAGATTAGCTTCTTTGAACTTTGACTTGGCAAGGAAATTTAGTCTTTGAGCTTTAAATTCCCCCTGGGAATTTGATGATAAGGAACATTTATATTCAAATATGGGACATTCCTAAATAACTGACATTTTATTATTGAATCGTCTTTATAGAGTTTATAATTGAAATATATTAGTGAGTCATTTAATTTCATTGAAGAACCTCTGATATACTATGTTGGAAAATGTGGTGAGATATATTTGGGATGGGACAGGGAGTCAATTTTCAACCATGAGTACAAAGTAATCTTGAGTTTGTTTAACTAGGGGGGACTGTTCTGACCCATTTCAGAGCTTTCGAGGATAAACTAAACTAACCTGCAGAGGTCCCAGGAAGATACTCAAAGAAGCCATAGCTGGTCCCTGGGAAGTGGAGATTGAGGGGAGAACACAACTGCCCTGATTTAGTGCTGATCTCCAGCCTTGAAGAGGAAGGCCATATTCTTTGTTGACTCAGCTTAATGACTAAACCCTGTGGGTTAAACATCTAGAGTTGTTAGGGAGAATACTTCATCCCCATTCTTGGTGTTTCTTTTATTTTATTTTATTTTTATTATTTTTATTATTTTATTTATAATTTTTATTATTTATTATTTTATTTTTTTAAAGATTTTATTTATTCATTTGACAGAGAGAGAGAGATTACAAGTAGGCAGAGAGGCAGGCAGAGAGAGAGGAGGAAGCGGGCTCCCCGCTGAGCAGAGAGCCCCATGTGGGCCTTGATCCCAGGACCCTGGGATCATGACCTGATCTGAAGGCAGAGGCTTTAACCCACTGAGCCACCCAGGCGCCCTTGGTGTTTCTTTTAGTGTGAAGTGTGACACTCCTGATTTCTACTTCCCTACAGAAGGGTTTCTTTGTATATTAAGAAATACATTTGTCCACTGACTTAATCCGTGTTCTCTAATCTGATCTTTGTTGGTAATAAAGGTGGTATGTCAAGTTTTCAACCACAGCCATTTTTTCTTTGTCTTATCATCAATTGGATATGATGTAAACTAGAAAAGAATGGTGCTATTCAAACCCCCAAAAGGGGTTTATCTTCAAATTCCATAGTAATTTACAGGGCTTATTTCACATATGCATGTACGTGTGTGTGTGTGTGATATACAAAATATAATTTTATAAATATTACAAAGAAATATATATTTATATTATAATTTTAAAATATAAACATTTCAAATTATGCATAATATGTGAAGATACATATTATGTTTACAGTTGTCCTTTGAACAAAATGGATTTGAACAGTTTGAGTCCACTTATACATGATTTTTTTTCAATAAGCATAGTGGAAAAATTTGAGAAGATTTGCAATAATTTGAAAAAATTTGCAGATAAACCTCATAGCCAAGAAATATTGAAAAAAATTAAAAGTTAGGTATTATTGTAAAAATACAGTACATAATTAATACACAACATACAAACTACATGTTATTCAACCATTTATGTTATCAGTATGGCTTCTGGTCAACAGCAGTCTATTAGTAGTTAAGTTCTGGGAAGTCAAAGTTACAGTGGATTTTCACCTGCACAGGGGTTGGCACCCCTAACCCCCATGTTGTTCAAATGTCAACTGTATATGAAATATACATAAGAATTAAAATGAAATATATATACACACATATATACACATACCATACATTTATACACACACATACATGGTTTTGTCGTTTGCCATTGTAAACATCTAGAATGTACATCGATTTGACTTTCACACTGGTTAGCAATATTTGCAAAAATAAAAGTGGCCCTGATTCTCAGACTGAAAAAATAGCAGTGATTCTCAGACTGAACATGCAAAAAACCACTTATTAAAACATAGATTGGTGGCCCCCACACCAGAGTTTCAGGTTTAGTAGGTGGGACCTCCTTCAGTAGGTGGCACTGGCCTGGGAATTTGCGATTCTGAGAAATTCCCACACTTTGAAGATGACAGAACGCACAATAGGAGTATATTAATACTCCCCAGAAACACCATCTTTGGATACTTTAATTTCATACTTAAGGGACTTCTCTTGACATATTGATCTTAACATATATTGTAATGTATATAACCAAGTTCTAAGTTTATGAAGGCCAGCCACTAGTTGATTTTACCTTCATTCTTTGCTTGCTAGTAACCAGAAGAGTAATTGTATTCCACTTTTGAAGTACACAGCCAATGAACACTTGGCCAGGTACCATTTTAATGGCAGTCTTCAAGTTTTGCAGAAACTAAAGAGCTCTTCCAAACAAAGAGTGTTGGAATGGCTAAGCACAGGGACCACAGCTGTACATGTCTCCACCTCTTCAGAGAGCCAGTCTCTGAGTCTCCCTTTCCAGCTGTGCTTCAAAGGTTGGATAGAGTGACAAGAAGAGAAACTGAACACCTGCCAACTTTCCTATAAGTTCAGACTGTATCTTTGTTAATGTATAGACATTCCTGTTATAACAGGCATCATTTAGATTAAAAGTAGTAAATCTCTTTTGGTTCAAATGACAAGTGGTTGGAATCATGCTTCTTGCTTTCAGCACACATGTAAAGTGGAAAAGTGAAACTGCTCATTTCATAAGGGAAGTACCAGGTCTGAAACTTAGTCATGAAAGGATAAAACTCAGAAAACAGAAAACAAATATTTTAGAGAATTAAACCCCTATATAGGCAAGGAGAAAATTATGAAGCACTAAGACACTATTAGTGCCTTTGAGAGACTGTGCTCTGGGGCCTACATATCTACATTCCTCTTCTGAGAGATTCCTTATGTGTACGTAAGTATGCTTGTTCCCACGCAATGCCACAGTCCTGCCTATAAATGATTAGATCAGGGATGGAATCTGATCCAAATAGCCATACAGACACTTGATTCTTGAGAGGGATGGCTCACTTAACCAGATCTTCTAGGTGTCCAAAAGCAGCAAATACAATTGACAAATAGTGTAAAAGTGGAAAGACATAGAGAAAAGGCAACCAGAAGAAATCAGGAATAAAAAGAAACCTCACGGAGAAATAAGAAGGAAAAGAATAGAAAGTAGAATAGGAAGAAGAGGTAGAGGAATGAAATTACTTATGTGGCAGATGGGTCCCCAGGGTTATTCTCATTTTGTGGCTGCTCTGGTCATCTCCTCTTCCCTCCTCTGAAAGCCCTTGGTGGGGGTCTGCAGAAACTATTCTTATCCTTACAATAAACTTATAAACTAGGATAACCTGAACAAGTTTCTAGTTCTTGCAAACACATCTTTGTTAATAGAAATGGAGACAAGAAGAGATTATTACAGATTAGGATCCTGGACCCAAACCAAGAAGATGAAATGTAATACAAGTAAATTATGAATTGCTTCATTTCAATTTAAAAAATAATTAATCCAGTCTGACTGGACAACAGATCATATAGACTTGAGGGGACCTCAGTACAGTGCATCTGGTAAAAAGCAAACTCCATCTTACCTTGCTTTAACAGATGTTTAGTGTGTTGACAGAGAGAGAGAGAGAGAATAGCTGCACTTTGCCTTGGACAAATTCTTGGACTAATTTGGCTTCTCCAAAGCCCCACACTTTATAGAGATCCTAATTAGACAGCACGTGGGCCCACAGAAACACAGATGGCTGGCAGCAGCACAGATTAGGTGTCCTCCCCAGCATAGTTCCTAGACATCCATGTACCTCCTACAGCGCCTAGCTACACCTTATTTTATTTGTTCAATGACCATAGTGTCCACCAGACCGCGAGCTTTAGAAGACAAGAACACATTTGTCTTGCTTAATGCTCTGTTCCTAGTACCTAGCACAGTGATGAATATGGTTGAAATACTGAACTGTTTCAGTTCAGTTTGTGATCTCATAGGTTGTGAGATTGAGCCCCAAATGGAGCTCTGTGCTCAGCAGGGAGTCTGCTTGAGGTTCTCTCCCTCTGCTCCCCAACACTCTCTCTCAATCAAAGAATAAATAAATCTTTTTTAAAAAAAGGAAATACTTGAAATATCTTGAAATGTTTGTTGAACAAATGAGAAAATCACATCGCATGAGTAACGGTAAAGTAAAATGGGTACATTAAATTTGGAGAGGGAGAAAGTCCTTTCCACTAGATTTTGGACTTTTTACACTAGATTGTGTTTTTCAAATATCTGCAAGATTTTCATGTGGAAGAGGGAATAGGCTTATTAAGGTCTCAGGTGTGCAGAATTAGCATGGTGTTGGGGATAAGAAAACCAGACTGGCAATCAGAGCCAGAACTCACTTCTGGAGTAACGCACTTGTTACTTAGACTGAAGCCATCATTTCATCATTTCTTCCCTTTTTTAAAGATTTTATTTATTTATTTTAGAGAGAGAGAGTACATGAGCAGAGGAAGGGGCAGAGGGAGAGGGAGAGAGAGAATCTCAAGCAGACTCTGTACTGAGTGTAGAGCCTTATGTGGGGCTTCATCTCGCCCGAGATCATGACTTGAGCTGAAATCAGGGGTCAGATGCTCAACCAACTGAGCCACCCAGGTGCCCCTCATTTCATCATTTTTAAGCTACAACATTTAATGAACCATTAAGTGATAGGTAGACATTACTGGGAGAGAGATTTTTATTTTAATTTCACCAAATTCCTCAACATACACAGATGTCAAAAATAGAATAGTTTATCAAAAATAGAATGGCTTGTGAGTTCTCTGTTAAAATAAATCAAGAAACAGAATTGGCTAACTACCTGGTTTGTGTATCATAGGATTATTGCATTGGGTGAGATGTTGTACAGAATAATTTTTATCCCCATCAAATTCTAAGAAATTCTAATTACAGGGTGAGATTTTCAGTTTGGATGTCAGGAATGTGAACCAAAGAAAGAAGTGGCTTATGCTTTATTCCGTGGTTTGTTAAGTATGCAACTTAATCTTACCAAGCCTCCGTTTTCTCATCTGTTAAGTGGGGATAATAATACCTGCTCTTCCTACATTAAAAGATTGGTGAAGATCAAATGAGATAATGTTTGCACTTCAAAAGTATAAAGTGCTCTACAAATATATTAAGTCCCTCTCTGGAGGAAGAAAAGAAAATCCTGTAGGACCACGTCTACTGATGTCCAGGCCAAAATTCTGTCAGCCTAAAGCAAGACTGTTTTTCCTCAAATCCCCCTAGACATCTTAGAGATAGTTTTCACCTCCCTCTCTCTCTCTCTCTCTCTCTCTCTCTTTCTCTCTTTCTTTTTCCCTGCCTGGGGATAATAAGGCTGTTAACTTGTTTTTTAGTCGTGGTGATTTCACTTGCTACATAAATGTCAAGTTACACTTGACTAGAAGTTAATAAATAATGTCTTCCCTTTCCTCATGAGTACAATTCTGTTAAATTATCTCTTTATGCTCACATTGATTTTTTTTTTCTGCTTTTCAGTTTTAGGTCCTAAAATAGCATATTTTACCCTACTGCTTTACTGCTTTCAAGGCAATAATGATGGTGCCTGTGATTGTGGGAGTTTAATGCAAATCATGGTGAAGTTGGCTGTGCCTCAACATAGCAGGAGCACTGCCAAAGGGGCGTTTATCAAGGATGCCTGACAACCCCAGAAGTCTAAATTGCCTCACATTTGCAGCCTTTCCTTCAAGATCCCCCCATCACCTTTATGCAAGCTGAAGGGAAACACAAGACACATTTTGTTATCCCCAATTTCCTGAGAGGAAAAATGAAGATATAAAACAATTAAGTGCTTTTATAAAGTCATGAGGCTGATGCTGGACCTGAACTTAAAAATTTGGCTTCCTATTGGCACATTACTCTTACTATTAAGCCTTTAGACTTCATAAGATATTTGATGATTCTGCCTTTCCCATGGGTTGATTCTACGTCCAATTCACTCTTATGATATGGCATGCAGATCTTTCTTTTTTTTTTTTAAAGATTTTATTTATTTATTTGAGAGAGACAGAGATAGTGAGAGGGAACATAAGCAGGGAGGAGAGGGAGAAGCAGTCTCCCTGCTGAGCAGAGAGCCAGAGGCAGGGGCTCAATCCCAGGACTCTGACACCAGAAGCTCAAGGTAGAGGCTTAACCAACTGAGCCACACAGGTGCTCCAGCATGCAGATCTTTCAACCCTTGGCCAGTCTTGCTAGGAGAGGCTCCAACATCTATCATGGCACATTTGTAGACAACCTAAAAGAGGCTCAGGCAAAGAAAGGATTCTCAGGACAAGAGGAAATGAATAAGAAAGAAAGCTCGTCCTTGTGAAATTTCAGTGTTTGGCCCTGAAAGCTTATCAGAATATTGGGGAACAAGTATATACTAAGGGCTTAAAGCCTGCATCAGTGGGGCAGACCTCGAGTAAAAGGGATGTATCTGCCTTGTGTATACAGTGACTTGAGGTTTAAAAGAACTGTTATATTGTCACCTGATTTGGTCTTGGTGACAACCCAGTGAGATATATGACAGGTGTGTGTGGGGGTGTTGTCTGCACGTTACAGATAATTAGCTGAGGTTAAATGACATCCATGGTCATAGCTAGTAAGCATCAGAGCTAGCCATGAACTCTGATCTTCAGAAAACACTAGATTTTGTCTTGCCTGTAAGTGAATCTCAAGTACTGACTCTCACTTACAGGAGTATATTTAGGAAAATAATTCTCTTTTGGCCTCCCAGAAATAATACTATAGAAGGAAGCACTGCCCACTATCCTCCCTCTGTAAAAGGCTGATCCTACATTATTAATGGTAGGTTCACTCACACATTCCTTCTTCAAGTCCAGGGGGACTTCTTTTCCCTAGATATGACTTTTTATGGAACCCCAAAGACAGAATGTGTTTTTAAACCAGCTAGAGACCTCCCCATACCCAGCGGGAGAGGCACTTTCCCAGAAAACACTCTTGCACAAGAGCCCCTTCTTTTTTGTTTCTCCCTCCCCCACCTACACCTCCATGGAGAGTTCCTCACCTTTCTCCCAACACCCTTTCATTACCAGAACAGCCAGCCAACGTGCCTGCCAGCCCACACCTTGCCTTCTCACCAAGCATCCTCTTCCTCAACACAGATTAAGGCCAGGGGTAGGCCAGTAAAATCAAGTCTAAGGGTGGGGGGAGTCTGAGAAGCTCATCTTAAGAAGCTGTGGGCCAGCAGAAGTGGCCCTAGAAAGCCCCTTCCTCCTCCCAGCACTGCGCTTAGTCCTGCAGCAGTGGCAGCAGGGAACCTTACCACGGCAAGTTGAAACAGGACTCCCCGCCTCCCCTCTCAGCTTTAAATAGGATTAATGAGAGAGAACATTCTAAACACTGCTCTGAGAGGTTCCAGAACAGGCAGCAGGCTACTTCCTCTCAAGCTGCCATTTTGGACAGGGTCCCCTGGTTGCCTCCCCCTTAACTTGGAGCTAGCTCTTTTGTTCTCAGCGGGGAACCTAACCTTGGGATCTCAGAGACAAGATGAAATCCTATCGCCCTCCTAGGTGCCTCCTCTACCCACAGATAGTGCCGGACAGCTTACTCTTGCCTCATTCATTAGATTATATTCTTTGATAAAATTCAAAGAGTTTTGGGAAGGGGGTGAAAAGTGGATCTGGGAAGGAAGCAATACAAAGCTGTCAGTGTCTGTGCTCCATTGATAGCATTCACAGTATCCCCAAGAATTTTAGTAAACATATTTTAATCTGCTCTATATTTGTGTGTGTGTGTGTCCCTCCCTGTGAAATTATATTGTCAATACCATTCAAAAGTGCCAGAAACTGAGGATAAGCATAAGAGACTTGGCTAAGTCCACCCACCTGAGTTTCTGACTGGGGGAGAGGAGGTGGCAAAGAAAGCAATAACTGAAGGGGTTTCCTGTGTGACAGGTGCTATGCTAAGCACTGTGAAGTAGGCACTAATACTAGGAAACATCCAGCAAACTGATGCTATTTGACTTTTGTCTTGATTGTTTCATGAAAGCAAAATTCCTCAAAGTTTACCAAAAACCTCTTCTGGATGGAATGCTCACCTGACTGCTGCAACAGTGCTTTTTTGTTGTTTCTAACAAACTTAGCTAAAAAGAGCCAGAGAATTCTGGAAGAATCCCCAGAGAAGACCTGTGACAGCCACCCACCACCTCCATTCCTCTGTCCCTTTCTCTAGCTCCTCTGTTTAAGCAGGCAATGAGATTGAAGCCTTCTCATGATAGCTAGTCAGTATGGGAATAAAGCAAAATATGCACTCAACACCTAGCCAGTTTGACACACAAAGTACAGGAAGCGAGGTTAACACCAGAAGACTTAAGAGGGAAATGGCAATACTTGTTGAGCAGTACAGTGACCTGGAGGATTCAAATAGAAATCCAGGCAGGCCAGTAGGAGCCCAGAGTAGCCCCTCATCCCAGAAGACCAGTCTCTGATTCTACTAACTGTTAGGGTACAGCATTGGCCTTTCTGTCTGAGATCATCCCCACTCCAGAAGCTTCCTGAGAAAGGACTGAGTAAATGTGTAAGTTAAATTTCAGCACTCAGGGTCTCAAGGGTCTCTGATATTTTTTTCTTCCCTCTGGGAGGAAGGAAATGATCGATCATGCCAGCATTCCCCATAGGGGGACTAAATGATTTCCCAGAAGTCATGGTCTCATATGTTCTATTTCTTTAAATGAGTTCAGGGCTACAAGTAAATGTGAGCTTGACAGGGTCCATTTGCCAAAGGCCTCCCTCAGAACTGACAAAGGTCATGTCTACTTCTTCATCTGCATGCCATTCCTCAGCCCTGGGGAGAAATTAGCCTAAAGCCAATTAGCCTATTAGTTACCACCCATGTGCTCAGCAGCAGGCTGAATGCTATTAGGGATATAGAAAAACAAGAGGCAGTCTCTGTCACCATTTAATCATTAAATATTTGTTGAGTGCCTATCATGTACCAAGCATTGGGCTGAACACTTAACTAGGAAAATGAGATACGTGAAATAATAGAACACAAATTACAAAGTGCACAATGAATGAAAGAACAGCAGGACATGGATGTGCTATTTGATAAGACTTCAGTGGAGTGGGGGTGGGGGATCCAAGACGGTAGGTCAGGTCTTGGGGAGGGCCTTGAAAGATTTCTATTATGATTTGAATGAGAGCAAGGACTGAGAGGTGAATGTGGCCTTGATGAAGATGAGGAGACAGTATAGAACTGAGAAGACATACATGCTGGGTAAGAGGGAGAAATTGAACTGAGTAGATAAGGAAGGGAACAACACTATGGAGGTGCTGGAGACACTAGGAAGCTATTTTATTTCTTGTGCTTTCAGTGGTTCCTGGAAGGTTTCAGTTCATTTCAGGGGTCTCTAGCTCGGGTAGAGCTGAGAAGAGTCAACTCTAGTGAGATAGCCTGGAACCGTAGAGAGAGCAAAGGTTTTGGATGAAAGTGCATTCCAGTCCTTTTTCCTTCACTTAGTAGTGGTGGGATTTGGAGTACATTATTTAGCCGCTTTGAGCTACAATTTCTTCATTTGGAAAACAAATAATGATTTCTATGATTATTAAATGAGATACTATAGATAAAGTGTCCAGCAAAATGAGGTACATAATAGGCAAGCAATAACTGTTTTTCTCCATGGCTTCCCTCTTTCCCCTTGAAAACAAAGGTGAAATGCATGGGTATGTTCCAGGATCTATTCCAGCCCAAGCAATTGTCCAAAGCCAATAATGGTAGTCTCCTGAGTTTGCCAGTGATTGTTAGATGATGTCTCCAATCCTGTCTAGTGTTAACTGAGAGCCTTCCAGGAAAGGTTTCCTTGCTCTTAAGAAAGAGATGCAGGAACAAAGGTCCTTTATTCCTTAGCCCATCACTGGTTCTGGATGTGACAACTAAACTGGCAGATCCAACCAAAGTCATGAAGCAACCACCATGAGGGCAAAGCCCATAGTTCAAGAATGGCAGAACAGAGAGATGCAGAGACCTGATCTATGATGACATTGTGAGGCCATGGAATAAACTAACCTGGAAGCTGATCTCTTAATATATTAATTCATGAGATTTTTGTTGCCTATTATTTAAGCTTGTCCAATTCAGGCTTTTTGTTACTTATAAGTAGAAACATCCTCCTGATTCACAGTTTCAGACAAACTAGTTAAAACAACAGAAGACATAGATTCCAGAATAGGTGATAGGCCAGGACCTTTCACAGCTAGGATCTTGAATTAGAATACCCTATTTATCCTACTGAAAATGGTGTTTGGGGTGGGGCAGGACATGTCAAATCATAATATTTCCTTCTTATACCTCTGTAATCTAGTTCAGCCCTGCACTTACATTCAATGGTTTGCTTATCACATGAACCTTGTCAGCTGATGGCTGAACAAAGCCCATTCACACTAGAAGCTAGTTAGTGCCATTTGAGGCCCAGTTTTGCATTGCCAAGGTAGCTGGTTTGCTGCTCTCTTGCTCAGAGGAAGGCTGCCTGCCTGTGGTCAACACTAACCAAACCAAACCACATTCAGGCACTGTATCAGTTATAAGGTTTCTGAGGCAGTTATAGGACACATGCTCCAAAACCCTGAGGTCCCAGCTCCAGTAAAGCTGGACAAATTTCTCACCTTGCTCTTTGACCCAGTTTTCCTTTCAATGAAAGACTGGAGTGGACATACTTCTTTTTTTTTTTTTTTTAATTTTATTTTTATTATTTGCCCAAGGGGTACAGGTCTGTGAATCATCAGGCTTACATCTTTCACAGCATTCACCAAAGCACAAACCCTCCCCAATGGGAGTGGACATACTTCTTAAGGCAACTTGAGCATGTTAGGGTAAATGAGTCATCACTGGGTAGGAATTCTGATGTCAGCAAGTTTTCCCTAGAAGTCAGAAAGGTATTTTGTTACTTCTACAACTTCCCTGGCTTCCTGAATACGGACTAAGTACTTAAAATGAAGTTCCAGATGATAATCCTCCCAATGATAATGGTTAACAATTCCTTGGAGTTATTTAGTACTTTCTAGGGAAGAAAAAAACATTACTTGCATTTTATCCTATTTGTCTTTACAATACCCAGAGAAGTCAAAGAAGAGATGTTCCTCCCCATGCAAACAAGAGTTTACTGAAGTTCAGAGATAAGAGGTGCAAGGTGCCCAGGGACAGGAGGGTAGGGAAGGAATATAAATTCTGGTTATAAAAACTGCACATCCAGGGAAACTCCAGGAAACTGTTTTTTTGTTTGTTTGTTTGTTTTTGTCTTTGTTTCTCCTGGAGGGAGACAAGACACTGTTGGTGCATCCTTTATGGTCAAGAGCCATTAGGTTGGCCTTCAGGAAAATCAGCCTTCCCGTACTTTCCTGGGGTAACTTGGAGATAGATGGAGTAGTGGCTCAGTGATCGATCACTATATATTCTCATCTGTTTTTGGAGATTACCCAGTTTCAGTTTAATATAGTCACCTTTTAAATTTTTTTAAAAAGATTTTAATTTTTTTAGGGGTGCCTGGGTGGCTCAGATTGTTGAGCATCTGCCTTTGGCTCAAGTCATGATACCAGGGTCCTGAGATCGAGCCCCACATTGGCCTCCCTGTTTGGCGGGCAGCCTGCTTCTCCCTCACCTTCTACTGTTCCCCCTGATTGTGTTCTCTTGCTCCTCAAATAAATAAATAAAATCTTTATTTAAAAAAAGATTATTATTTTTTTAAAGTAATCTCCACACCCAACATGGGGCTTGAACTCAAAAACCTGAAATCAAGAGTTGCATTCTCCACTGACTGAGCCAGCCAGGCATGCCGGTATAGTCAGCTTTTCTTATCGTCTAACACAAGTATCTGGATTATTTTTTTAGACTTGAAATAATGTTTAATAATTATTTGACATTTTTTGACTTTTCTTACCAGCTTCAATCTGACTAATTCTCCTCATCTTTGCATCATAGCCACAAGATAGGTAGGGCTAATGTTAATAGGCTCATTTTCCCAGTGAGCAAATGGAGTCTCAGAAAAGTTGTGAAAAGACCACAAATTCGAAGAAGTGGGAATAGATGTGAATCTTCTGTATTTGAGTCCATGTCTCTCTCTAAAGCAGTCTTTCCCCCTCCACAGAATTCCTTCAAATATTGTATTAGTGCTTTCTGTATACCAACAATGTCCTGGGAATTCAGTATTGGACAAGAAAGATGTAGTCTTTGAATGAGAAACTTTTAGAAGAGTTGAACACACAAACAAGAAGATGGGCAATTATTTAGGTAATTTAGGTAATAAATGGAAGCACACTGAGAGAGGCAGAGGCATTTCTAATCCAGAGAAAATGTTAGGTTAACTGGTCCACAGGCCTGGTCCTATGTGGCCAATCTAAGGTCCTAGAGATGAAGGATAAAATCCTAAGCCAGAATGGTATACTGCTTGAATCTTAGGTGGCAAACAGATGAGGAGGGTAGGGAAGTTTTTACAAAAAACATGCTTTGTGACCCAGCTTTCCAGACTCAACTCAAGCAAGGGAGAGCCTGAAGGAATCAGAGGTTCAAATGGGCCACCCAGGGCCCTGTTAGGGCAGCAGTCATTCACCAGACAAAGGAAGAGGAACCACACTGAGAATCCCACCAGGGGTGTTAGGAGTAGACACACCCGGTCATTGCATTACCATACCCAACAGCTGAATCAGGGATCTAATTATGGCCTTCTACTTCTGGAGACCACATTCCTGAGGCTTTCATGAACACACACACACACACACACACACACACACACACACACACACACACGCTGTACCATGGCAGTTCTCCTCACCTTATTCGGCTTCCTTACTTCCACCCCCACTTTCAATGCACCCCACATTATCTCTGAAGCATCCCTTGCACAGGGTGCTTCTGTTGCTTCATACTGTATCCTGGTTCCACCCCTCACATACACACCAACACACTGCCCACGCCCTTTGCCTAACTCAGTCATTATAAGAGAGCTACATGTCATGTCTTATCTTCCACCTAGAATGTCTCTGACAAGAGAACCACAATGCCGGATGAGTATCCTTAAAGAGTCTCACCCAAACTACCCACTTTGCAGATAAAGAAACTGAGGCTTAGCCAGGAACATGGCTTATCCAAGAGTATTTAAATAGTAAGTAGAAGGGCCAAAATGAGGAACAGGCTTCCAGGGTTATTATTTTTCCCCTTTCATGGAATTTTACATCTAAAAACACAAAAATGAGTTTGACTGAAATCTGAAGCTCACCTGATCCCTTATTCCAAGATTCTACCCCCCCTTTCTTTTTTAAGTGCTGAGATACTTGATTTGTATTAATCCATTCAGCAAATGTTTCTGAGAAACTCCCATCTGTGAGGCCACGTATCTGTCTCTGGAGATGTGCAGTCGAGTTCCTGACTCTAGATAGCTCATAGTCTAAGGGAAGACAGACCTGCAGTCACAGCCACCATGCAAACAAGTATACATATGCTGTGCCAATCAATGGGACAAGAGACATGGAGCTTTAGAAAAAGGAACTGTAATTTTTTTTAAAGATTTTATTTATTTATTTCACAGAGGGAGAGAGATCACAAGGAGGCAGAGAGGCAGGCAGAGAGAGAGGGGGAAGCAGGCTCCCTGCTGAGCAGAGAGCCCGATGCGGGCCTCAATCCCAGGACCCTGAGATCATGACCTGAGCCGAAAGCAGAGGCTTTAACCCACTGAGCCACCCAGGCGCCCAAGGAACTGTAATTTTGACTGAGATGATCAAAGATGGTGTGAACAAGGATTGCATTTTAGGTCTTCAATTTGGACAGGTAGAGAAAGGTCTTTCAAACTGAGGGACAAGCATATGCAAAGGTGGAAGAGAGGAGGTGTTGTTCTGGAAGGCTGGATAGCCTTTGTAGTTGATACAGAGAAGTTGCTTGTAATATCTACCATGTGTATGTACTTATTACATGCCAAGGATTCTTATTTAGTCCCTGCAGCAAACCTGTAAACTAGGGATTGTTTCATTTAACAAGTAGTTATAGAATGACTACGGTATACCAGCCAAGTTCTAGGTGTTGAGGGTAACATCTGTGAACAGAACAGACCAAGTCCCTCAGCTATGAACAAAAAAGAACAAATCCCTGCCCTCAGGAAGTTTACAGTCCAGGAGTTGTTACCCCCATTTCGTGAAGGGGGAGAAAAAAAAACCCCACAACAAACAAACAAAAAAACCCTGCCATAGAAGGAGATTAAGGCACTGGCTCAGGGTCACACAGATGATAATTAGCAGAGCCTGTCTGTGCTCTCAAACTGTTGTGTTTCTTTCCAGGAAGCCTGGAATTGAGAGTTGGGGTGTTCAGGGTCAAGATCTGGAAGTAGTAAGGATCTCTCAGGAGATTTTGAGCAGTGGGGTGGCTGAAATAAAATGGTGTTGTTTCTCTTTGGGCTGTCTTCTCCCACTCCACTTACTGTCAGAGATCAGCCGCCTCAGTCTTCCCTCCTCCACACATGCACACCTCTTTTGGCTGAGGATGACATTCCCTGGGTAGAGTCTTGCCTGGTTTTAGCGGATTAGCCTGGGTGAACTCTCAGGACCAGCGCCCCATGCCACACCCGGCACCCCATTTAACTTGCCTTTTGTGCTTCCAAAGCTTGTGAGCTTGGTTTCCTTCCTAGGCCAACAGCTAGAAGTTAAAAGTGAGCGTGGTCGAGAAAATGATAGTGTTAAAAAGGTACTGGGTGAGATTTATAACTATAAACTTGGAACAGGCCCCCGTTTTCACCGGAAACCTAGTCCCCAGGAGGGAGCAGGAAAAGTTTGCTTTTGAAATGTCTTGGGAGTGGGAATGCCGGTGTTCTGGGCTCCGGTCTATAGGTCTCTAATCCCGGCTTGGTGAGGCACTGCCCGTCACTGGGCTGCCCATCCCGTCTTTGAACCTAGAAATCTACTCTTTTCCCTGGACTTTGGGGTTGCAGAGGTAGTGCTGGGAAAAGAAAACTGGTCAGTAAGAAGGGGTGATAAAGAAAACAAGGAATACGGGGGGGCGGGGAGGAGAAAGCGAAGGAATAAGAACGGAGTGCGCGTTAATAAAAGGCAAAAAAGGAAGGGACAGGAACAAGACAGGAACAGTGGGAGAAAGGGAAGGACCAGAGGGTGGAGAGAAAGATTCCGACGGGGCCGCCCGGCGGGGTCTGCTGGAAGTGAGAGCCGAGAGATGGAGGACGGCGGACGGCCGACGCCGAGCAGCCGAGAGGTCTCCAGCAGCCCCAGCTGTCAGCCGGGAACAAAGGCCGCCGAGCCGCAAGTGAGAGGCTGAGGGCCGCGCCCCAGCCAATGAGCGGCCCCGGCG
>LNAC01000656.1:240853-272559 GCA_002007465.1 Ailurus styani | reverse complement strand
CCCGCCCCGCCCCGCCCTCGGCTTCGGGACCCCGCACGGAGGCCGGCGCGCCGGGAGTGGGCGGACCGCGGACGCGCTGGGAGGCCGAAAGTTTCTCTGGCCGCCTGGCTGGGCGAGTCAGAGCCGCGAGCTGCGGCGGCGCCGCGGGACCCGCCGGGCCGGCAGCTCTGGGAAGACAGCCGCGAGCACACTGCAGAACACACTGGAAACAATTCTCCAGTCAGTCCGAGGCGCAGGGGGCAGGTAAGGTGCGGCGGACGAGGGGTCTTCCTCTCTCCTGAGAAGTGCCTGCCGCCGCGGCGCGGGCGCTCGGGCTCCACGAGCACTGCGCTCCCCGCGGCGTGCCAGGGCGTCCGTGCGTCCGTCCGTCTTTGTCTGTGTCACGGTCTGCCTAGGTGTCTTTGTCTCCGCATGTAACTGTCAGGGTCTCCCCCTCTGCCAGGGTGGGTGCCGCCGCTCTGGTCCCAGCCCGGAGAAAGGGATGCTGCGTCTGTCCTTCTGTCTTTGTCTCCGTCTCCTGCAGACAGTTTCATCTGCTCCCAGCCCTGAATCTGATCTTGATGGACATTAAGCGGTGGGTGACACTGATGTCCGAGATGAGGAAGAGGGGAACGTGCGTGAGCCCGGAGGGACCCTGGCCCCAGGCAGAGGGTCTGACAGCTGGGGTCGGGCCACTGCAGTTTGCTGTCTGGAACTTTGGAGATGGGCTGTGTCTGTGCTCACAGGGTGGCAGGGGCACTGATGCAGTGAGAGCTTTGGAATGTCTCACTGAAGGAATATATCACAGGGGCTGAGGTGGATAGAAAGGGGGTGGATGACCGTGGAAAGTGGCCCCCTGGAGTTGTGGTCCAACCAGGACCAGTCCTGGACTTGCCATTCAGCCAAATTAACACATACACAGTCCCACACCTACACACACACCACATTCACTTCTTTCTCTCACCCACCGGAGGCAGCCAGGTCCTGACTCCCTCCCCACCCCTGCACACACACACACACACACACACACATCCTTCAACATGCTGAACTCCAGCTTTCAAAGCATACAACTCAGCAGCCAAAACACCATAGGCCAGGTGATCTTTCTCCTTCCTGCTCCAAGTGGAAAGGAGTGAACAGTGGAGCAGATGAATGTCCTGCTGGCCCAGGACTATGCCAGGCCTAGAAAAGTGCTTGGGACTTGCTAGCTTCAGAGCCCTCAGTTCCCCAGGAACAAAGAGTGCTTAGGGATCTGAACATCTGTATTTCCTGGGTCCCTCCTCTCCCATTCCATTTACACCTTCCTGCAACCGTCAGCCCTGGTCTTGGGTCTCAGGTGCTGACAAACTAGTGTGGAGAAAATGAGTTCTGGAGAGCTCTTGGCAAGAGCTGTGCCAGTTAAAGGGTCTCCTGCTCTGCTGGAAGTGCAGCCTAATTGCAGTCATGGGAGCTGAAGAGTCCAGCCACAGAGAGATGAGCTGTATGCTTAGCAATTCTTCCAGCACCAGAGACCCTTGAGAAGAGTCTGTGGGAAGGGGCTGAAGAGTGTTTGTAACCTGAGCTTCCTTCAGGTTTAAAAACAGTTTCCTGTAGGCATGCCGGGGAAAATACAGGTGCTGAAGTGTGCATATATATGTACACATATGAAAATGGGTATGAGAGACAGCATTTACAGGCAGGAAGGGTGTTTGTGTTCAAGGGTGGAGAAGAGCAGAGTGTGTGGGTGGAAATCTGTGGGCAGGGGCATACACACTAATCAGGTGTGGTATTTACACCTTATATTTATCCAGGGCCTTTCTTGTGAGGTGCTTTCTGCACATCACAGACGTTATCTCATTTGTTATCTCCTTTATCCTCGCAATGTAACTACCAGGTTGACATGGTTAATTCTCTGTGTTCTACCAGTGAAGAGCTGAGGCACCAGAGGGGCAGGGCTTTCCCTGAGGTCCACAGCTAATGGGAGGAAAATTAGGTTTAGCAAGTGGAAGTCCAAATATGAGGTCTCAGCTGAGAAGATGTGTGTGTGGACATTCACTCTTCATGAAATGAGGAAAAAAACCAGATGAGAGAAAAATGGTGGTCTCTCAAGAGTGCGTCTATGTGAGCAAGAAGGAGGATGGGACATTTGAGATGCTTGTTATTTAACATTTATGGCCCCCTCCGTGCACCTCACGAAGTAAAACCTGCTTTAACAATTCAGCTTGTGCACTTGGGTGTCTGTAGAGGAGCTTCCTATCTGTCTGTGTGCAACCCAGTAGATGTTTGTTGCTGCCATCGAAGGCATGCCGCTGTACAGTGTGTGTTGGGGAGAGCCAGCGCTTTGGGAGTATGTGAGGGAAAGACTCCCCAGGAGGTTTTGAAAAGCCATGTTTCTGCCTGTATGGGCAAAGAGGTAGATGGGTTCCAGCCATATAAAAATGGCTTCCTAATCCTGAAAACTTAGTTATATGTCTTTGCACTTTTTCAACATTGACTTAATAAATATTCATTGGGTGCCTACAAAATGCAAAGCTCTGGGCCAGGCAATGAGGCTACGAAGACGAATAAGGTAATGAGGGCAAACCTGTGGTTAATCAGCTTATAGACTGGTGTAATCGGTAATATTTAACAACGCGTAATACTGTTCAATGTGTGCCCAGTATTCATTATTCATTATCATTTAATTCTCAGCACAGCCCTGCAGGGTGTGTATGATTATTAGGTGAGGAGAGTTAAATAATGTAGCTAGGATAGAGAATGGAAGAGCTGGGGTTTGAACTTCAAACTCTTACCTTTGAAAATAGAAATACATATTTCCCCTCTGTCCACTATTCTTGCCCTATCCCTCTACCTCCACCTAACAAGCTCCCACTTGTACTTCTGGTTTTAATCATGAGAATCAACTCCTCAAAGAAATCTCCTCTCCTTTCCCTAAGTCTGGGTTACATGCCTTCCTGTGAATTCCTACCATCATTTCACACTATCCTGGCATTGACCCCCTGATCCTGAAGAGCTGCAAATATGCCCAACTTAAACTATGCTGCTTGGCTACTATGCGTAGGGCCCTAGTAAATGCTTGTTTAATAAAGTAATGGGAAGGGGAAGAGCTGTCAGAGACCATTCATTGGCAGGGAGCATTTTCCCAACAGCAGATCTTTGCAGGGACACACTTTGTTGGTGTGGCTTCTGGGTTTTCTGCCTCTATTACTGGGTCATCTCCTTCAGGACCTTTGCCTAGACAGGCTCCTCCACTTTAGTTCCTGACGTCAGTTTGGGAACACAAGGAAAACCTAGCCCCCACCCACACTGCCAACCTAGGCATTCTATCTCAGGGTCAGTCAACCAATAAATATATACCAGTGGGAGGTGCTAGGTATGATTTAAAATTAAGGTTTTTAAAATTGTGTACTTGGAACCCCAGGAGGACAGTGGTTCCAGGGCAGTGATGAGGTGTTTCTAGAGGTTTGCCAACAAAGAAGTATCCAACTGTCTGGGGAATCTTTAGGCAATTTAAGTGGTAGGTCTTTGAGTTTGCTTTTGAATAGATCTTTATGCACTGCAGTCTGAAAATCGCTGATCTAAAATAGACACACTGTTGTTTAGAGTGTGAATTGCAACCATGTTTGGGGAGGTAATCTGGCCATGATTTGCCCAAGGTCACATGGTTACAGTCTGGTGACTCCCTTCCCATGCCCTTTACACCACCCCATTATTTCTCATTTATTTCTCATAGCAGGGTTGCCACATGCCTTCTCAGGGGTTTGTGATGATTTTAGTTTCCCTAAAACTGTACTTCATTATTTATTCAAGCTTTCATTCATGCAAGGTGCCAGGGAGGTGGGGGATTTTTTAAAAAATGGTTCAATAATGGCTTGAGACTAAAATTTGTGATGAGAATTGAGAAGAGGAACCAGCACACATGAATCTTGACAAGTACATTGAAAATTGGATTGTACTAACTTTGAAAACAGCAGCTGCTCAGCATGAGGGAGGTGAGCTTAAAGACACCAAGGAAGAGGTGGTCATGAACTAAACACTGAAGCTGAACCTCAGGAAGGTATAAAAATAGTAGACATAGCAGCAGCAAGGTCATAGTTTCAAGGTGCAAGCTGAGACCTGAGGAGATGGAGCTTTTTCTTCCAAGGGGAACCCAGGTGGGAGCCTGTTTCCTCCTTCCATGCAGCTCAGCAAGACTCCCAGACCAGACCGAGCTGGGAAAAGAAGGATGGGAAATAAATCACCTCTAACAACTGCCTCCAGCAAAATGAGTGTGCATATTGGCTCTGGATCCCCTTCTCCAAAGATTTAGAGACGTGGGTGGAGATGTGTCAAAATCAAGCATGGCTGCACTGGGCTTTGGGCTAGCTGCCGATCGGCAGTGCTGCCTCTGTATCTGCAATCTCCACCCTGCTCCTGTCACTCTCCTGCTTCCTGCCAGACATCAACTTCCACCTGACAGTCTATCACCTTCTCTAGGCTTCTAGTAATAATAATTTTAATAGTCCTTTTTATTTGTTCAGGACTTCACACTTTAAAAGGGGACATTATTATTATTATTAGTGTTGTTGTTGTTAAGTATCATCATCATTGTCAATCCCTTGAGAAGATATCTTCCACAATTTGGCATGCAAGAAAACTGAATGAGCCTATACAGGGTGAAGGAGTTCACCCAAGATTTTAAGTGGAATGTTGGAATTCGAACCCAGCTGTCCTGACTCCCAGTTCAGGGCCATAATCATCCAATTGTCAGGTCTCATTAACTAGCAAACAGCATGTGAGTGTGTGTGTATGTTAGCTAAAAGCTAAAATTAATTGTTCTAGTCAATCCAGTAGACTGGTGATTTTTCTTTCTAAGTGATAGGCCAAATTGGTGTCTAAACAGATGTGATATGGGTTTTGTCTTGTACCTGGAACAGAATCAGTAAAAAGTTGCCCTATGGAGATCACCCATAGATATGTTTCCATGTCAGTTAATCACTGTTGGAGAGGATAACTGCCTTCAAGATGACTGCCAGCAGACCCACACACACACACCAAATTCATTCATTCATCTCTTCCACTGAGACATACTCTCCTCCTATACCAACACTCACAGTCACATCCCATAACATGAATCCTCAGACATCCCAAGATGGCAGGACCTAGAAGATCCACATCTATGTCTACTTGGGTTGGCCTCTCTGTGGCATGATCTAAAGTGTGCTTGGGTTACCCTTTCCTTGATGCCATAGAACCTCAATTTCTGCCATGCCCAGAGCAGTCTTATGAATTGCCATCAGTTCTTCAGAGCTTCAGAAGCTCCCCAGGTCACAGTATCCACTAGATGAAGAGGGACAGTTCTAGGTGAGACTCTTACGCTAAGGGGTATCCAAGGATACAGGCTCCTCAATAGTGTCAAAGTGGAGCTGAGATCAGGGGGAGGGTGGGCATTGCTTTGAAAATCAATCGGTGTTTAAGGATGAACCCGGCCCTGTGCATGAATCCAACTGTAATGCATAGACTGCCAGGTGGCTGAGGCAATCCCTGCCTGAGGCACCAGGGCAGGGGTGTGCACTTGGCTCACTGGCCTTGGCTTTGGGGGCATCTTCACTCTCCTTGCTGTTGCAAAGCCATTTGCTGCTAAATCACCCTCCTCCTGGCACCCTGGACTGCTAAATTGGTCTCAACTTGCTGTACTTCCACCCACTACCTTAGTCATTATTCGCTGGCAGCATTCAGAGAGTGGGTGTAAAGCAGCTGAACATTATATTCCTGCTGAAAAGAGAATTGAGTATAGGCATGCAAGGGAAGGAGGTAAAAGAAAGCTAAGGAGGCAGGGAAACAAAGCTTGGGTTTGCCCGCACCTTTCCCCGGTAAATCCAATAACTCTGGAGTGTTGGGTGGTGGGCAATAGGTGAGTGTGTCCTGGCTCAATAGGAGGAGACACAGGATTCTAGGGTGAGAGAGGTACCTATCTGGTCTGAAGGGAAGAAAGGACATCAGCTTTAGGGAGATAAAGACCCCTCCCCCCATCAGCAACCTGTTCCTTAAATTCTGCAATATGTACTATCACACCCATTGAGCATCTGTGCCCATGTATTAGTATTTAGCTTCTCTGTCCTTCCTCCTGCCTAGATTATAAATTCCCTGAAAGGAAAATGTGTCATGTCTCAAGTGTACAGCACCAGGCTCCGGACACAGTCAGGGCTCAGCCCCAAATGGCTAAGCGTAATGGTGATGAGGCCTTTGATGGCCCTTTCATCTCAGCCCTTTCACATCTCCCTGTGCTGCCCAAGGACTACAGAGTTTGGGAACCCAGGCAGCAAGAGGAGAAGGAGTAACAGGGGAACTTTCAAGGCTGGCCCTACTATCTTAGTGAGAAGCTTCAGGGAGGGAAAGGATTATACCACATAGGAACAGACCAGCTAGGGAAGTAGAAACTTAGAGACTTTCTGTCCTGGTGCAGAGGCTCCACGTGATCTCCAGCCAACAGATGGGGCACTCTTTGTCAGCTCATCCAGCACCCAGGATTGTACTGGGGCTGGTAGGAGGTGGAGAACAGAGTTGGTTCTCATGTCAGACAGCAGAGACAGCATCAGGCAGAACAGAGTGACCTTGACAGGAGGTTCTCTGAGTCACTGATAACATTTGTTTGGTCTCCCAAGGAGGGGTTGGAAGGGGAACACAGCACCAACACAAGCTGGCCTGGACCTAATGGAACCAACCCAGGTTCCTTCCCTCTCACCCTCTTCTCAAGGAAGATAATAAGAAAACCCTGAGCATAGAAGCCACCACACAACTAGGGAGGCAGGGACAATGGGGAATTCACAGAGCATGTCAAGGGATAGAAGTCTAGGGGAATGAGCCCTGAGATTGCTCTTGACCTTCTGCCAACTGCTAAGAGGAAGTCTGACCAGTGTGTCCGGGGGATGCCTGTGCTGGGTCTGCCCTGGCCACCTCAACAGCAAAGTCAGGGACAGCATGGTTTCAGAAGGATACTTTAACCACTCAGAGCACCTCCCTTACTTATTGAAACCTTCAGACATTCCAGCTTTAGCTTTCTTCTTCTCTTTCCCATTGAAGGGCATCCCAACAGTGCACGCATGAGGGAAGCTGGGAAGGATTAGAATGTGCTCACATCTTGAGGAGACAGTCTTCCCCAGCTCCAACGTCTGAGTGGTGCCAGCATGCAAACTGAACTGCAGGCAGGTGGGGAAAGTGAGAGCCACCAGGGAAAGCCCCAGCCTCCACCTGGACTAGAAAGGCAGTGCTCCACCGAAGGGAACTGCCTGCTCACAGCTGCTTGCACTCCTCCCCTCTATGGGCCTCTGGTTGTCTTGCTCAGATACACTGCACTAGCAGGGAGTGGGTATAGACGGGACACTTGGTCTCTCCTGAGACATTTCCTCATCTACCAGGAGCACCAGGCTTTCAGCTTCCCCGGGATTTAAAAACTTCTCTTGACTGCAGTTACTTCTATGATAGAGCTACAGACAGGATCTCCAAGCCCAAGGATGCAAGATTTATCAGGAAACTAAGGAGCCTGTGTTGACGAAATGTCCAGTACTCTGCATAGAAACACAAAATCTCAGACTTGAAAGGACCCTTAAATTCTATTCTATGCACTCCTCCCAGTCCCCCCCAAACCCTTCTTTTCCAAGTTGTTGTCTGTACTCACCCCCAAGAACTCTTGCTCTGGACCCGCGAATCCACTTCTTTCTATTTTAGTTACATTCTTTTAAAGCCAGAGAATGTGCGTTCATATCAAGCACTCCAGCAGATCCTAAGAGGAGCAAAAAATGAGACACACTGTTCCAGACAGGCTTGGTCCTGGAGGAGACAACAGATGGATTAGAAAATATCACTCTACAGAGATGAACAGGTCTAAAAAGTCTTCATGGAAGACATAGATCTTGGGAAGCACCCTGTGGTCTGGGTGTGATTTTAAGAGATGAATGGGGTAGGTGGCAAAGATAGGGGACAATAATGGTGGGAACAAAAACAAGTTGAATCAGATTGAGAAGAGCCTTGTACACCCCTTGGGAGTTTGCTTGTTATTTGGTTGGCAATGGGAAGTGACTGACATGATAGGTAGAGGAGTGGCTTATAGTAGACCTTGGTTTTAGGAAGTTAATCTAGCAATGGAGAAAAGGATAGATTTGAGGGTGGAGAGGCTTCCTTCTAGAAATAAGATTATTATTAGAATGACTTTCTATCCTCCTTCCTATCTCCTGGTTGACTGCACATGTTTCCAGAGCTCTCACATAGCCTGGAAACATAGGGTAGCCAAAGCTTTAAGGAGAGGAAAGCTCCTAGTCTAATATCAAAGGTCAGGTGTCAGTATGTCTAGAAAATTATTTGTGATAGGATACATGGATAACACGTTGCTTAGCACTGCTTTGGGTGTGGAATCACAGGGGGCCTTTTTCTTTCTTTCTTTCTTTCTTTGTTTGTTTAGTTTGGTTTGGTTTGGTTTTTAAGCAGGTGAAGACATGGAGGCCCAGATTAGGGAGGAACTTGCTTAGGGTCCCACAACTCGTTAGTTGGAGAACCAGGACTGGTGCTCCCACTTTAGACTCTTTACACTAACCCACTGCTCTTTGTGGACAAAGGGCCAGTAGAATTCATCAGATCCTCAAACCTTTACTGTTAGGCTGATTTGCCCCAGAGGACATATGAGAACTTGTCATATTGTGGAGGTGTTCTCAGTCTTTGTGGATTTCTCCCCTCTAGTCAAAGGAGTCCCTTGTCTTTGGTGACAGCTAATACTCATGGCCTCCATTTTTCTGTCCTTGCTTCTCTGGGGTCTTCAGATGCTTGATTTCCTTCCTTTCCTCTTCCTTTTCCTTTGTCCTAAGAGTTCTGAGAAGCTCCCATCTAATATGATAGTGAAGGTTTACTATGCCAGTCACAGTTGTGACCAGTTGTCCCCTTTCCAAAATGAAAATCAAGTTTGCTGTCTCTGTCTCATATGTACTCAATTTAAACCAAACCTGAACAAAATGAGAAGGTTGTGGGTGCCAGAGAGCTATGCTAACCACCCAAAGAGTTGATGCAACATTGGGAAAGATTCCCAGCCAGGAGACAGGTGTGCCTCCCAGTGCCAGGAGGGGCAGGTCCGGTCAAGTAGGGACCTCCTTTGATCTCAGAAGAATAGGGTTCCAGGGGTCCTCCTGCCCACAGGATCTCTGAAGATCTCAGAACATCACTCCCTCTCTTCCTCTACCTGTCCAGGAGATTCCCTTGTGTTTGCTAAAAACCAGACTAGCCAAGGGCAAGACCATGGCAGTGTCCTGTGACATCTCCGATGAGGTGACTGACCCCTGCAGACAAGGTTTTGCTCAGGAAACATTTCAACTCATGCCATGCTCCCTTAGTCTCCCAGAGAAGTTGATCCTCACCTGGACAGCAACCTACAGCCCTGGTAGAGAGAGCAGGTAAGACCTGAAGGTGAGTCTTGGCCTTTGTCATGCTTGTCAACCCTTCCAGGCAAGTTTGGGAGTGGAGAGCAGAAAGAACATGGTTTTGGGCATCAAATAAATTGGTGTTTGGCTCTGCTACCTAATAGCTGTATGGCATCAGGCAAGTCACTTAGCCTCTCTGAGCCTCAGTTTTCTCATCTATACAATGTATTGTGTCCCAGAGAGAATTTTTATGAAAATCGCATAACCCAATGTAAGTAAAGACATGTGAAATGTAACAGGAGCTCTATTTTCATGTTTCATCCCTTTCCCTTCAGTTCCAGGGGAAGGAAAGCAGCCATGAGACTAAGATGTCTGTGCAAGAGGGTTATGAGCCCTTGGTGTAGGACATGCTCAGGGGAGCAGGGAGGGGAAACTTTGGGGTCAGGCAATCTGCTTACTCTGTCAGATGGAGACATAATTAAAAACAATATGGGAGGGGAACCCTTCCACCTTTGCCACTCTGGATCTCCATCTACCTTGTCAATCTGGCTAAAGTAAAATTGACTGATGAAATCATGTAGAACAGATGAGTGTGGCATCATTGAATGTCCTGAGGTGGAGATTCGGTGTTGAAAGGAGGTCTCTTGCTCACACTGGCTTGCACCAAATGTGTGGAGGACAGGAGGCAGGAGAGGGGAGGTCTCAGAGACCCTGAAGATCTGTTGGGTTTTCTCTCCACCCTCAGGAAGACCCCACAATGCCATCTGGAACACGTGTGGAATGGAGTTAGGGAAGGAAGATTTCTCCCCAGAGTGAACGTCTGGATACAAGGGGTTTATATTGCGCCTCTTTCTTTTTTTCCCTCTTGCTTCAAAGCCAATGCCTTTCCCATCTGGATCATTTTGTGGATTATGTAGCACATAAGGTCAGGAAAAGGGGAGAAAGCAAAACAAATAAAATGAAACTTCTCTCTGCATTTAGTTTATGAGACATGCACAGAGGTAAGAAGGCCCAGGCCTGGCTGAGTCTCACATAGGAGAATGAAGAAGGCTGCAGAGTCCTCCTGTGCCTTGGGAAATGAGAGGAACATTATTCTGCCTAAATGACATTAAACAAGATGGGGCCAGGCAGCCTGGAGCCACTCTAGCAGGTTGGTATCTGCTGGGGAGAAGACAACGTCTCCAACAACACAAGGCTCTCATGGCTTTTAGGAACATCTGGGAGAGGGCATGTTAGCTCAGTTTCAGGGCTGTCTGATTCTAGGGCCAGGACAGCTTGAAGAGACCTTAAAGAGCTGTCCGGGAACATAGGCAGCCATGGGATCTCCCTCCAGCAGCCTCTGCCCTCCTCCATTAGGCAGTGGTGGGAACGTCCAGCCTGCAGAGAAAGACAGAGTTCAAAGAACTGCCCTCCGCACAGTCCCTGGGACAGAAGCTATAAACTCCCACGTGACTGCACTTCATGGATTCAGAGGCTGATGAGAGATGTGGAACCTGTGAGAGAAACACAAGGCAGCCCGGAATTAGGCCTTACTTTCATCAGCATAGAGTGGTTTCAGGGATGACTGCCAAGGGTCAAAAATTATGGTGCTATGTTGAGGTCCCTGATTAAGATGCCTCTACCTGCAGGGCCCTAGAGAGGTGTGTCCCAGGATAGAAATGAAGCCAAACCAAGAGCTCTTCTCTTCTTCCTTCCCTCCTCACACATTTTCTGTCAGCCACGGAAAACCCCACTCCATTGCCCAGCTCTGCAGTAGCTCAGGGATGGGGTCAGGGAGGCAGGTGGGGTTTCTGGGATCTGGTCTAATTGCAGCACTGCCTCCCTGCCTTGCCCAGACCTGTGCTGGCTGCTCAGCCCTTTCAAGGCAGCCAGGATGCGTCTGCAGGGGTGCAGTGGGGGGAGGACCTCAGGGATCAGCCACGTCTCCCGTGAACTAGAAAGGACTTTTAGGGTCTCAGTCTTTGCAGAAAAATACGTTTCCACATTGAATCATAAGAGCAAGCCAGTAGAAGGTAGAGTCTGGTTTCTAAGACTAATGACTGAAGCTTTCTCTTGCCAGAAGACCACGGGGTATTCAGTATATACCAGATCCAGCGCAAGACAGAGCATTGCTTGGTGCAAACCAGCCCCTTTACTGCTTCACGTTTACTTCCCCTGCTCCAAGCCGCTGAGCTGACATGATCCTTTGGATTCCCCTCTCTCTCCGCCCCCACCCCCACCCCTCTATGGACACAGGTGAATAGAACTTCCCATAGGTGCTCCTGTTTAGTTTTCCTCAAGGAGGTGGCGACAGAAAACATGGGCTGAGCAGTAGTGGCAAGAGACAGGAGCAGACCCACATCACATACCCCAGGCCAAGAAGACTTGAGGGCCTGAGACCTATGAAAATGCCTTTGGGGAAGACAGAGGTGTCTGATCTCATCTACACCCTGGGCTGGCCTGCTATTAGCTGGCTGTGACTCAGAGCACTTGCAGGGGGAATGAGGAGATGTCTGTAGCTCAAAACACCCCATCCCGTGGCTCTCTAGAGGATGGGGGCTGCTGGCTTTAGAGGCTGGGGTGACTCTCCACTGTTCATACCTGTGCTGCTGGCTACCTGCTCCTTCGAATGCCCTGAGTTCTGCTGGGCACGGCTCTGTGCTAGGCCCCACGGATACTCGGCATCCTTAGGGAGTTTGCTATTTATTTCTTAGATTAGCAATTTCTAAACACTTTAAGAGCAATTCCTACAAAAAGTGGATAGACGATTACTCATATTTTCAAAAAATCTAACCTCTAACGGCCCCAAATGGAAATGTCCCCAGTTCTTCAGCTAATGAAAGGAAAAACGTAGAGCCCAGAGACCAGAAAAGTTGGGGAAAAGTATATCAAGATTAGAACCAGAAATGCCTTGAGTCCAAAAGTTCCATGTGTTAAAAAACAAAAACAAAGATAAAACCTAGCTGCCGTTTACTAAGCTCTTAATTTTTTCCCAGTTCCTTTACAAATAAAACTTCACTCAATACATACCAGAACCTCGTGAGGTAGGTGCTACTGTTAGCTCCATTGTTTACAGTTAGGGACGGAGGCTCGGAGAGGCCGCAGCGGTGGCCCAAGACTACAAGCGCAAAGGACTAAAAAGGATTACGGACTGAAGCCAGAGTGCAGGGGGAGATGACGGAGGGGTGGGGGTAATGGGACAGAGTTAGGGTGAGGTCTGGAGGAGCAAGCCTGTGGGGAGAGGGTTGGGCAAAGGGGCAGGGGGACCACTGGCTGGTGCTGAGGTCTACAGAGCACCTGATGACCTAGAGGTAAACAGATGGTGTGTCTGGCTAGAGCAGTGTTGACGACAGCCTGGGGTTCAAACCAGGCATTCCTCCTTGCTAGATATAAAAGCTGAGGCCTCATTTTCTACATCTGTTTTATGAGAATAATAATAGTATCCCCCCTCAGTGCTGGGGTACAGCTTGCTCCGGATCATGTATGTATAGTCCTTCAACCAAACCTAAAGAAACACTCAGCAGACAGGAGCCTAAGAGGAACTCTGTCCCCCAGATTGCCATCCGAGGGGACTGGACTCTGCGAGTTCAGCTTGGGCATCTACCTCTGGCCAGAGGCAATAGGAAGGTAAACTGGTAAATGGTCTCCCAACAGCCTTTCCTGAGCAGGGGTGACCCCCTTCTTGAGCCATGGGAGGCTGGCCCTCAGCCTTTCAGAGGAAGCTTCCGACAGCATCCAGGTCCTGATTCTTGAGGCGGAGACTGAAGAATCCCCCAGCTGTGTGGGGGAGGGAGCTGTGCTCAAGGATCTGCCAACAGGGACAGTTTCATTCCCTCCTCTCTGCAGGAGAAGAAAAAAGCTTTGAGGCTGAAATGGAAGCGGAGGAATCTGTACCCCTGGGGACAGAGAGAGGTGGGAGCTGAGCCACACCAGCCCAGCTCCCCCCTCATCCCTGAGGATCTTTCCGGGAGTAGCTGGGTGAAGGAAACCCCACCCTTCTGGGTGGTGGCCCAGCACAGGTGGTCGGAGGGAGATGAAGGCACTAGAGCAGCTCTCCCGCTCCACCTCCACACCCCATTCTGGGAGCACCGCTGAAGCCACTTTGCTGACATCACCTTGCCACCTCCATCCTAAAGTTGGCACCACTCTGCCAAGTAGGGGACAGAGTCAAGAACCAGGCAAGCTCCGGAACTCTCTCTAGAGCCAGGAAGGAAAAGAGAGTAGAAGATAGGGAGGGAGAGGAAAAGGGTAGGTGGGCAGGTTTGTAGATTTAGTTTCTGGCCTCTTCTTTCTACTGAGTGTCTTAACTTGAGCTACTATAACAAAATACCACAGACCGGGTACCTTGAATAATAAGCATTCATTTCTTACTGTTCTTGGAGCTGGGAAGTCTGAGATCAAGGTGCTAGAAGATTTGGTGTCTGGTGAGAGGACACTTCCTGGCTTGCAGACAGCTGTCTTCTTGCTGTGTCTTCCTGTGGTGGAGAAAGAGGTTTCTGGTATCTTAATCTTCTTATAAGGACACTAATCCCATTATAGGAGCCCTACACGTATGACCTCATCTAAACCCAATTGCCTCCCAAAGGCCCCACCTCCAAATACCATCACCCTGGGGGTTGGAGCTTCAGTATATGAATTTGGTGGGACAAAAACTTTCACTCCACAGCACTGAGCATCTGTTGGGTTGCTGTGTCCAGCCATGTGCAGGCAGCAAAGGGAGTACAAGGCAGGTAGGATTCAGTGTCTCTGCTTCTGAAGGTGCAAAGCCCTTGTGAGGAACTAGGTGTAAAGTCAGGAGATGTGTTAAGGAAAGCTCTTGTCTATGCAGAGAGGGTGGGTCTGCATAGCTCTCTGCCACTCATCCACATCTGACATCAGACCAGTTCTTTGTTCCCCCCGGGCCTCCTTAGTCATTAGCAAATTGGGAGAAAGAATCACTTCCTGCCTGGGGTCATTGTGAGAATCTTTTTAAGTGAAAATCTTATTCAAGTACATAAAATACATACAGAAATGTGCACAAAGCATGGATGAACAAACTGATGAATTTTCAAAAAATTTTTATATAAGCAGAACCCAAAGCAAAAGATAGAGCTCCCCAAATCCTTCTTGTCCCCCTACCCTCTGTAACTCTGTCCCTCATCCTGACAGCATAACTTTGCCCTCTTTTTCAATATCTTCTTAGTAGGACCATGTAGCATGCATACTTTTGTGAGAGGCTGGGCTATGCTGCAATGTGTTAACAGTTGCTGCATGGATCTCATTGCCCCACAATGTTCTATGGCTTGAGTATACCGTCGCTCATTTATGTTACTGTGAATAGGACTTAGGTTTCCGGACATTTCCACTTTGGGACCCTTACACATAATACTGCTAGGTCTTTTAGTAAACACATGGGAACATTTCACCTGGGTGTGCACCTAGGAGCGAAGTGCTGGGTCATAAGACGTGTGTGTGTCCAACTTAAGTCGATACACCATTTTCCTAGTGTGGCTGAGCTTATCTGCTCAGAGGATGCTTCACATCCTCACCAGCACTTGGGTATCTGGCGTTTTTCATTTCAGTCATTGTTGTGGTTGGATTTAATTATGGTTTTAATAGGTATTTCCCTGATGACCCATCGTCGTGAATACCTGTTTATACATTTTGGCCATTTGCATATTTTATTTTATTAAGTGACTAATTACAATCTTTTGTTCATTTTTAATTTGGTTTCTGTCTTTTTATTAAAGATTTACAGAAGTTCTTTTTTGTATTCTGTTTAGAGTCCTTTGACAGATATGTATATTATAAATATCTTCTTCCGCTCTTTGGCTTGTCTTTTCTCTCTCAATGGAGACCTTTGATGAAGAGAAATTCTTAGCTGATCAGTATTTTTCCTTTATGATTAGTGTTTTTTATGTCTTGGTTAAGAAATTTCTGCCTGCCTGGGTGCCTGGGTGGCTCAGTGGGTTAAAGCCTCTGCTTTCGGCTCAGGTCATGATCTCAGCATCCTGGGATCCAGGCCCACATCGGGCTCCCTGCTCTGTGGGGAGCCTGCTTCCCCTTCTCTCTCTCTGCCTGCCTCTCTGCCTTCTTGTGATCTCTCTCCCTCTGTGAAATAAATAAATAAAATCTTTAAAAAAAAAAAAAAAAGAAAAAAAAAAGAAATTTCTGCCTGACTAGTCAAAGGCCAAGAAGTTCTTCTCCTTTGTTTTCTTCTCGGTAGAAGCTTTAACATTTTACCTTTTGCATTTATATCTGCAATTCATCAGAAATTATTTGTATGTAGTGTGACACAGGAGTCAAGATAACTTTTTTATAAATGGATACCAATGGACCCAGCAGCAATTAATAAAAATAAATTTTATTTTCTCATGGCTCTGTACTGTCCCCTTTGTCACGAATCAAGGGACTATGTACGTATGGGACTATTTCAGGACTCTATTCTGTTCCATTGGTCAATCTACTTTTATGTCAATACCACATTGTCTTAATTATTGCTGCTTTGTATGTCTTGAAATCTGGTAACGTATACCTTCCAGCTTTGTTTTTTTTCAGTATGGTTTTGTTTATTCTTGGACCTTTGTGTTTCAACAGATTAAATGATATAATGGATAAACCCTAAGCATATTTGTTGGTGGGGGCTCACTAACTCTGATCTGTGTGCTGAAGAACTGAGGCAGGTCAGGGACTCAGTACAAATGTGTGGGTAATGAAGGAAAATGTCAGACTGGGAAGGTCATTGAGCGCTAGAGGGAATGATTTGCCTATTAATTACAGGTGGGAAAATCCCTGTGGAGAGAAACAATAGGACAACAAGAAAACCATCTGGAATAAACTTTGAGAGATATTCAAGAGAGCTGAATGGATTCTAATGTTGGTGCTGCACTTCATAGTTTGTAAAGACCTTCCACATCTGCTGTGTCATTGATTTTCAGTGCACACCTATGAAATCACCACTTGTGAGGTCTTTATGCCATTTTCAGAGATAAGGAAAGGGGCTCAGAGAATTAAGGGGCTTGGCCAACTTCTCTCCCTGAGAAAGTACTGGTAAAGTAAGTTTCAAGCACATGACTTTTGATTTTATTACTTAGTGGGGAGGTTTTCTAATGCTATCAGATGGTAGCCTTGGTCCTAATAAGCTAGGCCATGGGAGCAGGAAAAGGTTATCAGGAAGATAAGCGAGGCAAGTGTTGAAATCTGTATTTAGAAGACCTTTGTGCAGAATGGGTTAGTGGGAAGAGGAGGCAGGCCATCTTGAAGGTTGTCACCACATGTTAGGCATGAGATGATGTAGGCCCTCAGGGAGAGAAGGGAGAGCAAATGCAGAGGAAGGAACCACACTGGGCCTGGTCCCTACCACGTCAGGTCACAGCTCCCCATGAGCAACACATAGGTACAAGTGAGGAACACTCCTTTGGGACTTTTGGATCTCAACTCCCCACTTAAAAAAGAGTGAAACATGGCTTGTGTTTACCCTTTCTTGGCTAATCTCATGATTGAAACCAAAACTAAATCAAAACAATGAACTCTTTTTTTGTCACCTGTTCTGGCAGATACCCCTCTGCCAGCTCCTCTTACACACTGACCTTGCTAACCTTCAGGGAGCAACTCAACTCCAGCCCCCCAGAGGTGGCCAACCTTAGTCTGTTTTCATACTGGGAGCTCAGTCCTTTCAGCCAATGACTCCCTTTCAAATGGCTCTGGTGCAGTCTGCTCTCCCTCAGCTTGAGGCTGAACTTGGTGGTGGGCGTGCACAAGAATTCTTTCTCTTTTTTCAAAACATGTTTAGATGCTGATCTCACCAGAGCTTCTCAAAGTGTCTACATTGGAAAGAGCAGTTGCAGTGCTGCCCAAAAGCGGATGATCAAGGGGAGCCCCAGAGAGAATGACTCACTCAGGACCACACAACCAGTCAGTGGCCCAGAGGAGCATTTCAGGGCTTTAGTCCATTGTCCTTTCTACTTCATCTTTAAAAAAAATAATGTGCTAGGGTGTCTATAGCTTGGACAACTCTGAAGTTCCTTATATGAGGTCAGTTTTGCCTCTCACAGAGGCCAGTTGTGGACTTGGAAGGTTTCCATATATCCTAGGCCTGAATGAAATACTACCTCTGGAGACTTCTCTCCTTCCTCTGTCTTCCCACCCCAGTAGAGAAGGCTGGAGCTGGGCAGGCAGAATGTGGCAGCTGCAAAGACCAGGTGCACTGAGGGCAAGGTGGGCAGGAAGGCTATCCTCTGGGGTCTACAGTTACAGCCAGCTTCCTCTGAGTCCTTCCTTCCTGTGCCCCAGCCCAGCTAGTGTCTCAGCAGTATCTTCCACATCCTCTCCTTGCTGGTACAAACTGCTTCTCTACATGAGACGTATTCCTCATCTGGAATGGGCCATGTATCTGCCCCAAACAATCGGGTGAGGAGGAGGAATTAAAGCACAAATGGGCGGCCTGCTTACAAAAGGCTCTCTGTTGAAACTATTGAACCCATGTCTCTCTGGGCCTCCAGCTACACTATCCCTTTACCCAGAGACACTTCTGAGACATACCTGAATATCCAAGAAATATCTCCTCTGAGGCCATTGAACACACTGGAGAGATCACTGGGCTTAAACACCTTCTGTCGAGCTTCCTTTCTAGAGCCATCCCCACTCCACCCAACTTTTGAGGCCCCCAGATACTCCATGGTAGGTGAAGATGGAAGTATCTGATGATGCTTTACATATTGCTATCACATTATCTAATCTTTAGAATAATCCCAAGGTGTTCATCAGTGTTTTTCCACTGGGAATGATTTTACCCCCCCAAGGAACATTCACCAATGTCTATGACATTTTTAATTGTCACAACTGGGCAGGAGAGGGGGGCAGAGAGTGGTTATAGCTGGAATCTGAATTATACACACACACACACACACACACACACACACACACACACATACACACATACATGGCCTCTTATAATAAAGAATTTCTAGTACAATCTGTCAATAACACCAAGGCTGAGAAGCCCAAATGCAACTTACAAATGCAAAAAGAAAATCTGGTGTCAAAGTAGTGAAGTAGCTTCCCTAAGGCTCTTATAGGTAGTCAGTGGCAGAGTTCTGCTATAGTCCATATCTATCTGTTCTTTTAGTTACAAAATGCTCCCTTTCCAGAGCAACTGCCCACCAGGGCCTATCTGTCCTGGGAAAGAACAAATGTCATTGCCTCTGACTAGGCAATCAGTTTGCTTTTGCCTAACCAGAAGCCCAGTGAGCTCGGGGAGCAGTGGGTTACAGAGGTATGAGCCACTGCCTCCTCCCTCCAGAAATCTGGGATCTCATTGGAGTAGGTATGGTATGTGCACATGCAGAGACCTTTTGAGCACCAGGGTACTTCCAGGAAGCTCATGGGAATCAGAAGGACTGTGGGTCCTGGTGGGGATCAGGGAATGTCTTCTTCATGGACGGGCAGGGCTGGAGTAGGTCCTAGAAGGCCTGGTAGTGGGGTTTCGGTGCTGAGGGGAGAACTGGGATCCTACACCAGGGAGAAATGACCCTACTTGGGGTCCAGGCTGGAGGGGTACTGTATTGTGGTGGATGGATGATAGACCATAACAGAACACCACTGTTCCACTACTCTCTTCTCTTGTGTCTCTTACTTCATGACCTTACTTTTGCTCTGCTTCCTCTAATGATTTTCGTCATAGTCCTAACAACCATCTTATTAACCATTAGTTTAAAAAATGTGGAAAAGACACCATTTTTGCTGAGTTGCTGAGGTAGAATAATTGTTCTCCATACTGTTGCAACCACCTGGCCCCTAAGCAGTGATTAGAGAGACTATATAAACAAAGTGTGAGCTAAAGATCACAGGAGCTGACCTAGATAGTAGGAGCAGAATTCAGTTCAAGGAGGACATAGCACAGAAGTCTGATGGAAGGTACTTGAGAGCCGTCTTCTGGAGAACCTTGAATAAAAGTGTAATGGCTAAGAGGAAAGCAGAAACTGCATCTCAAGAACTAGCTGGCTCTGGGGGGAAATGGTGAAGGGGAAGGTCTGGGGAGCAGTATCTCGGAGTGATGTAACTGATGGTGTTTTCGTGCAAGATGCTGCCAGAAACACCCCCACCTCTCTCTCCCTTCCTTCTCTGCAGAGGTCGCCAGTTCTGATACTTCTTGAAAAAACATTAGACTCCCCAGCTATTAGAGGGGGAGGGCAGTCCCACATTCAGGCAGTGCTGCTCTTTATTTCAAGTGTCCTCGCTGTTAATGGGATGTGGGGTCTGAACACATGTGCACGCGTCTCTGTGCATGTGGCAGCAGGAGGAATAATCCCAGTGAATGTCAATGAATAGACAGGGACAATGAGGTACAGTGAATGAAAGAGTTGTAAGGGGCCTTTCATGAGGCCTGAGTGACAACTGAACTCCAAAGGAAGGGTGCCAGAAGGAATGGTGTCCACATCCAGAAAATTAGAGAGGACTTTTATGCCTGACAAAACAAGGCTGCAGAAGGAGCTGGAGTCCCTCCAATTAGCACTACTACCAGGCAGATAAAAGCAGGAGGAAGGGCACACCCTTAGTGTGGGATGCTTTAAGGTCAGGGCCAGTTCCTAGAAAGGAAAGACTGAGAAAAGTAGGGGACTTCAACCTCATCTTTACTCTGATGACATTTGGTGGGGTGGGGTGTGCCTAAGGGAAGGAGAACATCTTTCCTGGCCAAAGGGCCTTTCACGCTCCTGTGGTCAGTAGAAGTCCTCTGCTCCTTGGGATGGAAGCTGGCTGGGGAATGGGAAGCTCAGTGCTGATTACAGCAATTTCTGAGGCAAAGCTAGGTAGGTATCTGCCATTTTATATTTTCCTAACATCATCCCACTAACATTTCTTCTTCCAACCTCTTTGAGCCTCTCCGGCTTCCCTCACTCCTTCACTTAACAGTCATTTAGCTGAATATGTGGAAACAAATCAAAGTGTGTGTCTTTGAGAAGCCGAAAGTCTAGAGGGATGGTAGGCAGGTAGAGAACAAGTGACTTGACAGAGAACATGAAATCAGTGCTGCCATAGCTTCAGGCCCTCTCTTGTGAAACCACAGGCAAAGAAGCAAGAAAGACAGGAAGTCTTCATGGAGGAAGCAATATTTTCATGGGACCCTGAAGAGTGGGTATTCACAGGCTGAAGGTTTGGGTCATAGGGGCAAGTTGTGAAAGGAATTCTAAATTGAGCCAAGCTAGGCTCTGAGGGTATTATGTATTGAGGAATATTTGGAGGAAATGGTGAGGAACCAGTGGAGAAGTGGGGAAGAGAACTGGAAAGGGGGTGCTGAGACTCAGGTCATGTAGAGTCATGAATGAGAGTGCTGGTCTCTGAGGAAGGAAATTAAGACAATTTTCCCAAGGGGAGAAGCTGAAAAGTTCAACATGAACTGATCAGGTCTGCGTTTTTGCAGGGTAATGTCTAAGTGCTGCAGTGTGGAAGACTGATTTGAGCTAGAAGAAACATAAGGCAGAAATTTGTCCATTCATTCATTCATTCATTCATTCATTCGTTCATTCAGTGAGAATTTATTGAGCCCCAACTCTGTACCAGGTGCTGTGCCAAATGATACACTGGTGAGTGAGACATTTCAAGGGACTCACAATTGATGGTATTATTTCTATGTCTTTCCCTAGGCACACCAGAGCACTCCTGAATGCATGGAGGGGCTTTTACACAATTCCCCTATTGCCAGCTTCCCTCCAGTCCCAGAATTCCCCAACTTTGCACCAACCCAGAATTGGCAATAGACACACATAACCCTATGGGAAATTTCCAGGATGCTGACAAATCCTGCTGTTTTGGATCTTGCACAAGATTCTAACCCCTGAGATAGGTAGAAATGGAGAAAAGGGTGCTTTTAGGACAGTTTTCCCACCTGGGGTTGCTGCAGTTTTCTACCCCTATCCCCCCACTCTTCAACTCTGAGTGAAAATACTCCACAATGGAAGCTTCAGAGTGAAAATCCCCAGATAAAGGCCCAGTTCTTAAACCATTTTGTTTTTGTTTTGTTTTGTTTTGCTCTGTTAAAATAAATACCAGCCTTATACTCACCTTCAATCCTGATGTCTGATCCTGGGGACCCCTTTAACAGTTGTTTACTCTTCAAGCCCTTGTATGTTAAAATATATAAAATAAAACAAATCTATCCCAGGATTATATTGTTTCTTGATAACCTTCAGGCATTTTATGCTTTTTTGCTTTTTTTTTTTTGGTCATGGGGTAAGGGATAGGTGGCTAGTAAGTAGCTTGAAAGACTTTTCCCATTAAAATGTGCTCCAGTCCCATTTCTTCTACCATGCTCAGATGCACTCAGCCACACACCTCCTTGCTAGTAAGCCCTGACTTCTTTTAGTTAATAACAGTTCACCCAGCATGTGATGCCTGCACAAAAGAAATCAGATCTCCATAACCAACAGCTATGATATAATCTTTGCCTTCATCTCCACTGCTGTTCTGCACAGTACCCTCCCCCTCCCTCACTCAGCTCCCGGCTGCTTCCCAGCCACTGTATTTACATCACAATGAAGGCCCATTCCCCTCCTCCAGCTGCAATCCACTTTTCCCTCTTCCCTCCTTTCTCACTGGTCCATTCTCTTCTCTTCCCTTCTGGTTTCCTTTCACCCCTGTGATCCCTCCCCTCCCACATCCAATTAGACCTCCTCCTCTTCCTCCTGCTCAGGCCCTTGACCCACTCCCTGCTCACCTCTCTCTGGGTCTGCTGGACAGCCGGGAATTGAGGAGGAGTAGAGATGGAAGCTAACAGATACCCTTAATTCTTCCATTTCTTCCCTGCCTCCCTGCAAATTAACTCACCTCTCCTCCACACTATTCTTTGCCCTCCAAGGTGGACTGACAGACACTTCCCTCCACAAGCCCAAGACCACAACCCTGAGTGGTAAACCATTTAAAACACACATCCAGCCATTCTATCTTTGTTTTCTGTGGAGTTGGCCCAGAGAGCCACCCAAAGAGGAGCCAAGGGACAGGTCAAGGTGTTACTGAGGACTAATTCAATCTTCTTTTGTGCTAATCCCAATTTCCTGACTAGATAAGGCCCACAACTCTTCCTGGGTTTTACAGAGACATTCCCTGTTTTAGTACTACAGTCTAGTATCCCAGGAAGTTCCACAGTCCTGGCACAACTGGTCTTTTCACAGAATTCTTTTCACAGAATGGAACTCAGAGTACAGATGACCTAGAAAAACACAGCACCTGTAATGATGTTGAATCCAGCGCATACTCGGCCCCATCAGATTATGTCATTCAACTGTACTCTTACCCCATGAGGAAGTCTAACACACAAACCTACAAATTCCAACACACCCACAGCCCTGGACCAGACACTCAGACAGGGGGCCACTGAGGCACAAGTGCTACACAGAGAAGCCTTCTTCTCTAAAGCATGGGTGGAGCCTAAATTGTCATAGTTGTGTTCTAGGCTACCTTGTGTGTTCTGGGTGTGTAGATTAGGGATGAACAAGTTTGTAAACTCCCACTGTGTAGTGTTTCCTGGTGTTCCAGCTAGGAAAGTGTAGCTCGTGGAACCTACAAACCATAACATAGAATATGATTTTTTTAGAATATTATTTTTAAACACATGCTTATCTATTTATTCAACAAATATTTATTGAGCTCTGGGCCAGGAGAATAGTATATAAAACAGTCTTGTAATCTGTTGAGAAAGAGGTATGAATACAGAGGACCTGAACTACAGTGTGATTAACGCTGTTAGAAGAACAAGCAGAGGGTGTGTTAAAGACATAGGAAGGTCTCCTAGTAGAATCCCTGTCTTGGGAAAATCTCAGGAACTTAGGCCTAGGGAGCAGCAGGGGAAAACCTGTGGAAGAATACTACACATTTACATATCTCAAGTCAGTCAAAATGGTTGGAGGGAAGGGTCAGGGGAGGGAAGTCAGCAGTGCCATATAATATGGAGATACAAAGATAAACAGTTCTAATCATGAAGGCCTTCTCTGCCATGTTAGGGGATTCTCATTTTATTCCTTGGGCAATAGAGAAGCCTTGGGAGAGGTTGGAAAAGAGCAAATAACAGGCCTATTGTTATACCAAGGGAAGTATGATAGAAACTTAGACTAAGATAGGGCAGTGGAATTGGAAGGAAATACTGGTTTTGAGGAAAATCACAAAGAAGACAGGAATTGGTAGTTGGTCAGGTATAGAGTGAGAAGACGGAATAAAGGGTTTTGGGCTTGGTCAAGTTTCTCCGGGTCAGATTTCTGGCTTGGTCACGGTTGTATTATTCTCCAAGTCTAGGAACCTAAAAGGAGGGACTCAAGGAAGGTAGGCAATGGCAGGGAAGAGAATGGTGAATTTCATTTTGCATATGTTGACTTTGAGATGTGGTGGCCCATCCCAGTAAAGATGGCCAGGAAGTAGTTGGATATTGAGGTCAGGAGCTCAGAGAGAGGCTTGGCTATGGACACAGATCCAAAAATCATTACCATGTGGATGCAGCTGTAGCCATCAGAAAGGATGGATCAACCAGGAGGAGAGGATAGGGTCCAGAATAGAACCTGAAGAGCACCAATCTTTCATATCAAAAGAGGAAAAAGTGACAGAGAGAGGAGCTAAGGGGGTAGGAGGAAAGCCAAGAGATCACAGTATCATATATGCCAAGGAAAGAGTATCTCAAAAGGAATGGAATGGGGAAAAAAAAAACTGGACAAACAAACATGGAGTGACTGAGAGATCAAGTTTGTAACTGTTAAAAAGTTGTATTTACCAAGTGTTAAAAAGTTGGGTTGGATTTACCACCATCCCCGGAGAGCATCTCTAGTGGATTATCAGGGACAGAGGCCAGGCTTTTGGAGACCGAGGACAAGTGGGAAATGAGCAAATGGCGATAGTGAGTATAGCCTTCTCTTTCAAGAAGCTTGTTTGTGAACAGGATGAAAGGCAGTAATTCCTAGGGAGGAAATGGTGCTTAGGAGCTGTTGTGCTGCTTTTGAGTTAGCAGACTTGTACATGTATACATGCTCATGAGATGGAATAATAGAAAACCAGAACTTGGAGAAATAGAAGGAATACAACATAATTGTTAGTGCCAGACCCCTGAGAAGGTTGGAGTTGATGGAATCTTGCCATGGCTAGAAGGATTACCCTGATGTGAAAACATACCATTCTGAACAGACACAAAGGAGGCAAGAATCACTTCAACTAGAAGTAAGTTTATGGGTTCAGGGAATTGAGGGAGTTTGCTCCCAGTGCTTCTACTTATCTGTGTATTGTAGAGATGAAGTTGCCTTCAGGGAGTAAGATGCAGAGGTGGTACAGGGCTTACCCATTGAAAAAAGCTTAACAGATATGACTTGAGAAATACAAAAGGCAGGAGTAAAAGCCCAAGCTTGCTAGCAGATCTTGATTCTTTGGTACAGACACTAGAAACCAAGTTCAGAAAGAGTTTATCGATTTAGTTGACAAAATCACTACTCAGCAAAACACAGTACAAAGCAGAAAAAGGTAGGGATGGCTGGATCCAGGAAAGGCAGAGGCATGGTGCCTCAGATGGGGAGAAGCAGCACAAGGAAAGGCATGGAGAAGGGGAAGGACTAGATGGGTCCCTGGGAGCTGTCAAGGGTGCTAGGAAGGAGGTCACTCTAGATGTCAGATGCAACCCTGAGTGTCCCTGACCCTGAGTACTGGGGCCAGTCGGAAAAAGTATTTAGCTGGTGAAGCTTGTGATAGTAGGAGGTGAGGTGAGAAGGAAGGTTGAGGTTTGATTGTACAGGACTTTGAATGTAAGCTAGATCTGTCATTTTCTATATTACATATTTTCTGTATTTCTGTATTTTATGTTTGTGCTGCTCACTGCTGTGTCTATAGAGCCTTGTTAATGACTGCACATAGTAAATGCTCCCTAAATACTTGTGAATATCAGACAAAGGCAATGGTACTCCCAGCAGCTCACCTCCACAGTGGCGGATCTCTCTACCTGTCAAAGTTACTGCTGACACCTGTACTGGGAGGTGACACTTAGCTGTTCCTGCCCCACCATGCATCTCAATCTTGCTTTCACCATGCTTGCCTCGTGACTAGGCTGTAATGAGGCAATAGACAAGTTCTGGCCTTTGAACCCGAGTCCTGGGTTCTAGAATCAGTTTTTCTAGCTGTGATCCCTGGAACTCTGCTTATAATACCTGTCCAGGGTTGTGGTGAGCACAGATGAGTTATGAACCCAACGCAACAGGTATTTCTCCAAAGAAGACATACAAGTGGTCAACAGACACATGAAAAAAACTGCTCCACATCATTTGGCATCAGGGAAATACAAATCAAAACCACAATGAGATATCACCTCACACCAGTTAGAATGGCTAAAATTAACAAGACAGGAAACAACAAATGTTGGCAAGGATGCGGAGAAAGGGGAACCCTCCTCCACTGTTGGTGGGAATGCAAGATTGTAACAGCCACTCTGGAAACAGTATGGAGTTTCCTCAAGAAGTTAAAAATAGAGCTACCCTATGCCCCAGCAATTGCACTACTAGGTATTTACCCCAAAGATATAAATGTGGTGATCCGAAGGGGCACTTGGACCCCAATGTTCACAACAGCAATGTCCACAATAGCCAAATTGTAAAAAGAACTAAGATGTCCATCGACAAATGAATGGATAAAGAGGATGTGGTATGTATATACACAATGGAATATTACTCAGCCATCAGAAAGGATGAATACTTACCATTTACATTGATGTGGATGGAACTGGAGGGTATTACATTAAATGAAATTAAGTCAATCAGAGAAAGACAATTATCGTATGGTTTCAATTCTATGTGCAACATAGGAAACAGTGTAGAGGATCATAGGGGAAGGGAGGAAAAACTGAATGGGAAGTCATCAGACAAGGAGGAAAACCACGAGAGACTCTTAACTTTAGGAAATAAATAGGGTTGCTAGAAGGGAGGTGGATGGAGGGATGGGATAATTTGGTGAGGGCATTAAGGAGGGCACATGATGTGATGAGCACTGGGTGTTATATGAAACTGATAAATTATTGAAAACTACATCTGAAACTAATGATATACCATAAGTTGGCTAATTGAATTTAAAAAAAGAAACCAATACAAAGGTGATGGACCTATAAGTTCTCATAGAACCCATGTATCACTGTATGTAAAGCACCTGGTAACTGGTCCATTTAGCTATTTCCTAGTTTCTTCCTATTCCTTGTTTTTTATAATCAATGAACACTAAGTGGCTGAGAGGAGGGGATGGGAGCCAAAAAGATGCTCTTCTTGACATCCTCATGCATGGCCTGGCCCTCATGGGAAGAAATAATGGCTGGAACATAAGGTGACCATATGCCTCAGTTTATGTATGCTGTCCTGGTGTAAAGGAGATACTAGCATATCCTTTCACTTTTAAAAGTGTCCAAATTATATGGTCACCCTACTATAGCCTGTGCTGTGTTCATAGCTTCTGTGTTCACTGGAAAGCTTATTTTTGCAAATCAGTGGCTTTACTTGGACACAGAGAGCACCAAGTCTGACTGGCAGGTTGGCTAAATAACATGTTTATGCAACATATGTATCTCATTGGCCATGGTCACCCCATCTTCTAGTTATATTACCCACAGAGCAGAGAATGGGAGCCTTATAGCCAATATGACAGGATGGGGTAGATGTTAAGGGGAGTTCTCATACCCTCTTCCACCTGACTATAATGTAAAGGGTTATAGTAAGCAAGTTGCTCAGGGGTGTTCTTGAAGGACTCTGTGTATAAGGGAGTTTTGGCCAGACTTCTTTGCCCTGGTTTTGCATTTTGAGAGAGCAGCTCAGTCTGAGAAGCACCTAAAAAGTTTTTAAAGTTTTTGCAAATTTACTGGGGCAGGGATAATATTTTATACCCCTGATCCAAAGATTTTACTATCTGGCTCTTTCTGACACTCCAGAAATGCTCTCTACTCTTACTTTATACTCACTGGTCATTTCATGAGCCCTAAGTTGGGAAGATGGAAGTGGGAGAGAAAGGAAAAGAGGGAGGCAGGAATGAAGGAAAGATAGTCTTCTCTTACTGAAGGCAGCTAAGATTTTCCTCAGGGCCTTGGGTGGACGGGAAGGTTGAGGGGATCGGGAGACAGGGTTTGGGAGAAATGGGAAGTTAGAAATTATTCCGTTGAAATCTAATTAAAATGCTCACCTGATTCAAATTCACAAGGACTTACCCAGCATTTCCTCAGAATAGAAAACAAGGTCCCTACCCTCAAGGGTATCACTGTAAGCTTACAGTGATAACTCAGGTCAGACTATGATTAATACAATGATAGAATACAAAGAAAATACCGCAACAGTTCTCAAACTTCGGTTTCCTCTGAAAGGGCATTAAAACACAGATTTTTGGTCCCCTAAATCAGGGTTGGGATGGTTTGAGAATGTGGATTTCTACCAAGGTTCCTGATAAAGCTGTTGCTGGTAGTATGGGGGCCACATTTTAAGAACCACTGCCAAAGAAAGGATTAGAGATTGACATACCTCAAATTTATGTGAGAAGCTCCACAGAGGAGGCAATGTTTGAGGTTGGCCTCAAAAGATAAATAGGGTTTGGGATAGCAAATGATGATGGCTGACAGTTTTTGAGCTTATGATAAGTTGGGTGCTGTGTCTAAGTGCTCTACTTGCATTGTTCATTTAATCCTCAGAGATATTGGATGAAATAGATATGGTTATTGTCCACAGAGGCACTGAGGAAATAGATGACCCAGTGTACATTACCAGCTCAAAATAGTGAAGGGACACAGCACAGGAGATGTGGTGCTGAGTTCTGTAAGTGCACCAGGTCTCAGCTTCTGTTCCAAACCCCACAGGAGGATCTGCCACATGCAGAACCCTCCCCCTCCACTAGAGTGCAGGGAATGGATATTTGTGGTCTTGAATTTGATTTCCTATAAGGGCATAAGACTGGCATTGCTTCCTTATGACACAGCCAAGGAGGCCATGGGAAGAAGAGGTGCTTCTCCAGCTTTCCCTGTGATGTAGCCAAGGTCAGGCAGGTAATTCCTGGCAGAGGAGAGAGTGTGTGGAAAAGCACTGACTGGCAACCAACTGGCACTGACTGGGGAACCATGAGCCATTCAACATCACTGGAGCATGACAGGGAAGGAGGGACAGGAGCAAGGCTGTAGTAACCCTCGATTCCCAGCATCTCCATGTAGCACTTCAGAGTTTCTTTATGTGTAACCCTTATCAGAAGGTGTCACAGAGGTGATGAGGACAGTAATGAGGGACTTAGGGACAGCCATGGGCCAATGCTATAGAATTCCTGGGCTTTGGAGAGAGGTTAATTATCTCACTTTTAGGACCAGTGGGGGCAGCAGCTCCAGGAGGGCAGAGGGATTGCATTATGCTCACCAGAGGCTCCTTTGCAAGATGTGAGGCATCAAGTTCACTGACCAGAACACACTCTGGAACAGGAAGCAGGGAGGTTGAGAAGTCAGGATAGAGTGACAAAGAAGTCAAAATTCCCCAGACAAACACATCCAATGGTACTGAGAGAACATTAACTCCGCATATGTGGAGACTCATCAGGAATGGTCACAGGATTCCCATGTTGTGCACAGATATCCTAACAGACAGATCATGCCATTGAGCCATACAAACACACTCAAGAGCACACAGGTAACTCCAAATTCCAAAAGCCACAGTTGTTAAGGGACCAAGTTGAACTCTTCAAGCCACTTTAGGTCATTTCCAGTGTCCAGAGTTAGGAATCTGAGCTTGGCCCTCTGCTAGGGCTTTCCTATTTCCAATCCCTTTCTGAGTACCAAAACCTTCCAGATATCTTCCCTGCCCCTCAGAACACATTTATATATATTGGATACACTCACTGGGTATAAAAGCCAGTCTGTGATAGAGATGAGGGGAAGAGGGAAGGGGAGCTTCTTTAGGACAAGCTCATGCTCCCCCCACTTCATCCACCGTTCATCCTTCTCTCATGCTTCCCTACCTTCTGGAAGAGTCATTGCCTTCTGTTATGAGATCTTCCTATTCTATTCCCCCAAATGGTGCTCTCTCCCAGGGGTCTTGTAGGTGCAAAAGGCTCCTACTCTGCCTGCTTCTTTCTACTCTGTCTTCTACCTCCTGTTTCTTGCCACACTCTCACACCAACCAAACTCAGGAACTCTAGTTTTCCACTGATTTTCTGTGGAAAGATACTACTATCACCTGGCCTCAGCTGCTATTTATAGCTGGTGATTACCCATGAAGTCACAGGTTGCTGGTGTATGGCATGGGGGACTTGATTTCATCTTTGAGCTGACTCTTTTGATTTGAGCATTTTAAAAAAATATCTCTCAGCATAGGATAATTCCACTCCAGCCCTTTCTTTTCTCCTGTTTAACAAAGAAATAAGTGGGAAGAACACCAACTAGAGAGCCAGGAAGCCAAGTGTCTAACCCCAGCTCTGGTCCTGCCTGGCTGTGTGGCTTTGGACAAATAACCCAAACTCTTTGGGCATCAGTAGCCTCTTACTGTGGAACATTGAAGCAGCACCCCAGGACTTTAAAAGCTTTTCCCCTTCTACTGCTTTATCTATGATCTGGTACCAACTGGTTTCTCCTGCTGATTGCCCTGGGGCTCCTGCCCCCTTAGGATGGGTTTCATGAATAGGTAATTAGATGTTTGTCTCTGTGACCCTCAAAGCCATCTCACTGCTCAGGTGGCCGTTTCCCTCCCCCTGGCTCCTGGAATGACATGGAGGTAGCTCACTTGTCATATTTTCCTCTGACCAGGAACCTGATCTGGAGAGTGAAAAGAACCGCAGTATGGAGCTGGGGATAGGTGAAGGAAGAGTCAGACTTTGGCTGAGGTGGAGCCACAGAGGCATTCCTCAGAGTCAGAAATCCTCAGGAAACTTGAAACCTCTCCCATCCAATTCAAGGTGCTAGGTTGTCTGACTTGTCAAAGGCTAACCAGATGCCAACTTTGGTACCTGGACTGGGGATGTCATGTAGCTAACAGTATACTTGTTATCACCCCCCTTTCCTAAACCATGGCCCACATTGCTAATTTATTACAGATTCTTTCCTACTGAACCTAAATTTGGCTTCACAATACTTTAGACAGCCACAAAAATGGCAAATAGGCAAAACCTGTTTCAATCACTGTCCAAGACCTTATTGGTTCTGACCATCCGTCAGCCACTTAGGTGCAGACCTGTCTTCAAAGCCACCTTTCCAGGAGGCGCCCTGCTCAGTGTGCACTCTAGGGTGATAAGGGTTTGGCAGGAAGGGGGCTGTCTGACCCTTGCATTCTGGCCCCCAAAGTCCTTAGTGTCCTGGGTTCCTTATGTCTGAGCAGGTGAGTTTGGAAGGAGCCTAGGAAGTTTCCTAGACTCCTCTGGATATCTCACTCACGCTCTCATTAAGGATCTGAGTCAATGTTCTTGGGATGCTGTTCCCTTTACCAGGAGAAGTGGCTCTCTTCACGGGGTGCTGCCCCGCTCACAGGGGCCCTTGTGATTCCTGGCACCTGAGTCATGCATGTGGATGAGGCTTGCCTTCTGCTTCCTCACAGGGGAGCAGCTGCTGCACTAAAAGCAGCGGGGTTAAATTTGCATGAGCTTTGCATGTAACTGTGGCTTTATTTTTGGAAGAGAGGAGGGCAGGTTGAGATCTGTGGGCAATCATGTTCCTGAGGAGAAATGTCAGTCATCACAAGCTGCCCACCGGGATGGAGGAAGGCTCTGCCACAGCTGAAAGCTGAGGACCTGCACACAAAAGGCTGCCAGGCAGAATGGCTTTTGATTCCTCCTGAGCAGTGGGAAGCAGAATTGCTTCCGATTGTTCACCCCGATGGAATGACTCAGCCTGCCAGTGATTTCCCTTTCACTTTCTGCCTTTTCACAGACCCAAGTGCACTTAATTGAGAGCTGCGTGGGCTTCTGCTTCCAACCCTCGGGCCACATGCTCCCCCTCAGACCTCAGCCACTCCTCATGCGGCCCACACTCCCCCACCCTCTTCCTCCTCCATTCTCGCCTCCTTTTCATTCACCGGTTTACTCGGAAACTATGTACTGAGCTTGGCACATGGAACCCTCCAGGTGTCAGCAAACCAAACTTTGGGGACTTGCAGACTGAGCTGAGATGATTAACCTGCCCCAGCCCTGGCCCCAGCCCTGGCCCCAGCCCCTGACCCTCATCTAGAGCAACAAATAGGAAGAGAGGTCAAGAACAGGATTACAAACCCTGGAATTCTAGATAAGAAAAGCCAAATCAGTCAGTGTACTAGGGGGAGGAACAGAGGGTCAGGGGGAGAGTCATCTTGAAAAGGGAGTCAATTAACTCTGGGCACATGTCCCATTTTAGCCCCAGAGAGACCTCTGCTGGGGAGCTGGCTAGGGGCCCACCCACCAGCCACCCCCCAGCCCCCGCCCCCTCCC
>LNAC01000656.1:160976-240712 GCA_002007465.1 Ailurus styani | reverse complement strand
CCCTCCCACCCCAGCTGGCAGATGCCACAGAGCTGCTCTCACATCTCTGTAAGCCCCAGCTGCCCTCTTTGAGGCAGAGAGGCAGGTCTGGCTGTGGCAAGTCCCATGAATCCAGCCATGGCTGCCACAGGGAGATGGGGGTGGGAGTGGGGGTGGTAATCTTTCCCTAAAGACCAGCTGGTTTTTATTTTTTTAATTTTTTATTTGAATGTAGCACACTCACAATGTTACATTAGTTTTAGGTGTATAATACAGTGATTTGACAAGTTTTATCTATACTCACCACAAGTATAGCTACCATCTGTCACCATACACTGCTATGACAATATCATTGACTATATTCCTTATGCTGTGCCTTTTATTCCCATGACTTATTCATTCCATGACTGGAAGCCTGTATCTCCTACTCCCCTTCACCCATTTTTGCCACCCACCCCCGCAACCCTCAGTTTGTTTTTTGTATTTATAAGTAAAGACCTGCTCTTTTAACTTCAAGACCTGTGAGGCTCTAGTTCTCGCATCTTTTCATACTGACTTATAATTTCACAAGCATTTGGTTTAAATTCATCCCATGTGTACCATTCTTCTTACTGGGGCCAAGCATTATCAAATATGTGATTTCATTTAATCCTGTGAATACCTGCTCTGTGAGTTAGGTATCAGCTGTACTCGTCTGACACATGAGGAAGTAGAGATGCTGGAAGGTTAAATGTCATGCCAGATGACAAAACAGATCCATCAATGTGTGATGCTTTGTTGGGGGGCCTAATGCGATAATGCAGGTAGAACATACCACCATGTAGGGAGTCTAATTGAATGGTATCTCATGGTTCCTCCTCTGGACCCACAACTGGCAGGCACAGAGACAGGCACTCTGGACCTGCAGGCACAGGTCCCATCTTTGGGGAATTTGCTTGAGCAAAGAAATCCTAGAAGGTAGGTCCAGAAAGTGAACGGTTTGTGCATCCAGAGCTGAGGTGAGGCAGAAATAGAACTAGAACTCACCTTTCCTGACTTCCCACCAAGCATCTTTCCATTATAGAACGCTACCCAAGAACAGCAGTTCTCTGCATTTTGGGGCTGCCAACACCATGCAGACAGAGAAGCAGGAGGAAAGACTAAGAAGACGATGCCAGAAACAGGGTAACCTGACAGCCCAGGCAGCGTCTTCTCTCCGGGTATCTGGTGTGTGTGTTGTCGGGGAGGGGGGAGGGGTTGTTGTAGCTCAGGCCGCTATAACAAAATACCACACACTGGGGGCCTTAACAACATTTATCTCCCACAGTTCTGAAGACTGGAAGTCTAGGATCAAGGCACTGGCAGATTTTCTGGTCATCGTCTTTTTGTATCCTCACTAGGCAGGAAGAGAGAGGGAGAGAGAGAATGAGAACAAATGAACAGAGCAAGGTCTCTGGTCTTTTCTTGTGAGGGCACCAGTCCCATCCTAAGGGCCCTATCCTCATGTTCGTCAAGACCTAATTAGTTCCTAATACTATTAGTCACATTGGGGGTTAGGGCTACAACATGTCATTTTTACGGGGGACACAAACCTTCAGTCTGTGACAGGCAGACAATACAGTGAGAACTTTTGCCTCACTTCCATACAAAAGAAAAAACATTAAAAAACACTCATGTGGTGGGGGGAGAGAGAGCTGGCTCCAATTCAGCAAACCCTCGCCAGTCTCTCCTGTATTTTCAGTTAAACTGGGGCTGCTTTTTAAACTCTTTATTTAGGTGTACCTGTCTTGTCTCTCAACCCGATCCTTAAAAACAGACACTGCCTTATATTTCTTTGTCTTGGCCAAAAACTTGGAACAGGACTGGGAAGTGAAGGAGAGGATAAACTGACTTTGCCCCAAGTGACCAGTTGACTCAAATAAAGTCTAAAAGATGGAAAGTTGGATTGAAACTAGATTTGGATTCTAGTTTTTAAGACTTGGCTTCCTATCTACCTGTTGTGGGATCTCAGTTTAAGTCCTATATCCTCCCTGTGCCTTGCCTTCCACAAGCTCGCTCAGTAAATCCCTGTGTTCCCTGTGAGCTGATTTTATTAAAATCATGTATTGAGCACCTACTGTGTTCTTAGCACTGTGGGATACAAAGAAACTTCAGCTCGTCCTGCCTTCAGGAAGGTTTAAGATAATTGGAGAGATAACTGTTCATCACTAAAAGATTAAATAATGCAAGAGCTGTCACTAGGCCTTGAAGGTTGAGTGCCTACTGAGCCAAGCACTGAGTAGCAACTGTGGGCCCAGCAGAGAGGCTTCTTGTTCTGCAGGTCTTCCCGTAGGGCCACACTAGCCAGGCCTGGAAGAGGGTTGTATTCTTCCTTTGAAATGAAGCTACAGTTTCACTACCAAGTCAAGTTCCTTGTGAGAGACCTTGCCCCCTCTTCTCAGCACCCAACACATTGCTTGGCATGTGGTCCACCTTGAGAGAAAATGTAAATGAATAACAGTGTGAAGTTCTCCAACTTCCACAGATGGAATTAAAGCTAAGAATGGATAGGTATGGTTCCCATGGCTAAGATTCAAAGTTATCCTAGACTGGTGACATCCCACCAGAAGGAAGGAGGCAGTTGCAAGCAGAGCTCTGGCCCCAGCCCAACAACTACCAGCCATTCCTGGAGGCAGGTCAGCTCCCTCATCTGTGGCTGGGGCCCAGGTAGAGTCCACAGTGGCCTCCTCTGCCTTCTCAGTCACTATGCCCACTGAGTGATCCTCTCTGAATAGTACAGTACTGCCAGCCCACAGGATGGAATCCCATTTGTATCAGGCAGCCTTACACACACACACACACACACACACACACACACACACACACACTCCCCACAGCCCCTCTTACACATGTGGCCTACACATAGCCCCACCCCCAATCTGGAAAATGGAACCCAGTTGGCTGTATTCTATTGGTAAAATGGGAATTTCAAGTCTAGGACTCCCTGCTCTGGGCATTCATATAGACTCTCGGTAGTAAAGGAGTTGGGGTAAAGGATCTTTGAGATCCTGCTATCTCTAGCATTCTGAAAATTTGACCATGGAAGATGCTGCCCTCAGTTTCCAGACTGCCTCAGAGCAGGGAGGCCCTCCATCACCTGCAGCAGGATGATGTCTCTGGTCAAAACTCCTTTACGCACTCACCCTCCACCCCCCCCACCCCCCCCATCACAGAGTTGCTGCCTCTCACCTCTGCTCTGCACCCTCTTATTAATATCAACAATGTGCCACTTCCTCACCTCAGGGTAATATGGTGAAGTGTGATTTGGGGTCGCTGCCCCACTCTTACTGCCCTCTTGTGAATTGTTGGCCAATAAGGGTTTCAGATTTCACCTCTCCTAAAAACTAGACATCTAAGACTCAAAAAAATAAATCCTAGAAAACTTCCCACCCATGTGGAGAAGTAGTTATATACAAGAGGATTTTAGCAACAAAATAATCTGAGTAGAGAACAATGAATGAAATGTAGTGGGATATTACTGCACAGCAGGTAAAAGAAGGAACATGAACTGGTCCCAAATATATCATGTTGAATAAAATAATCAAGGTTGCAGAATGATACATAGAGCAGGATACCATTTGTAGAAAGTAAAAAAAGCAGTACCTATAGTGTTCTTGATGTGAAGAATATTTAATAATTTTTTTAAAATGTAGAGTTAATCCACGATAGGGATTCTCCCTGGGGAGAGAGATATGGGGGAAAGAAGAAAGGAGGAAGTACTGGGGATTTTAACTTTGAGACGTTTTATTTCTAAAACAAGTAACATTTTAACAATTGTCAATTCTGCACAAGTTAGATTATTTTTATAGTATTTCAGTATTTTACAAATGGATTAAAATTAAAGATAGTAGACGAAGAAGGCTCCAAGAGCGGCATGTCGGGTGCCAGAGCAAGCAATGGTGGGATACCTTGCCTGGAGGGAGTCTTATTCATCGCAGTCTAGGTGGCTCTCCCCTCCAATGCCTGCTGCCCTTCACCTCATGGATCCTCTTTGAAGCAGTTCCAGAGTCTGTTCAGGTCTTAGGAAGCAGGGTTGCAGGACCCTGGAGTCTGAGTGTGGGAGGATGGGGTGGAGGGGGAGGTGCACTCACGTGATACGACATAGTTTCTCTAGTTTCACTTCCTTTCCTCCTTCGTATCTCCTCAGGCCCTGAAAGGAAGCAGGGAGTCATTAGTTAAGTCAGTAATCTAAAACCAAGTGATTTTCTCCTCCCCAGAGTCTCCAGTGAACACTAGGCTTTGGCATCTCTGCGGCAGGGTGCCAGGCCGAGTGCAGAGATGCCCCACGGCACAGCAGTGGGTTCCTGCTAGACCTTCCTGCAGGACCAGTCCCTGGGCAGTGACTGGGAGGGGAGGAGAGATAGGGAGGTGTGGAAGATGGGAGCAGGAGGGAAAATAACCCTTCAGAGGCTGAGCATGCTGATCTTATGAGTGATCTCTCCAGGTTGGGCAAGGGGAGAGGAGACAGCAGGCATAGATGCTCACTCTTCCCAGGCCAGGAGTCTGGATTCCAGTGGGCAACGCCATAGATGCTTTTCCTCAGGTTTTGGGATGGGAGGGTGAGTAGTATTCTTTCTCACCTTCCTGAGTCCAGACAGACCCCCTTTCAACTCCATGTCTCCATCTCCACATTCCGTAAAGGGGATCACAGAGGTATGTCACTCTGGCATGAACCCTGGCTTTCTTGGGAAGGAGAGTGCAAAATGGCATGCAGGAGGAGCGGCTGTGCTGGGAGTAGAAGCAGCTCAAAAGGGAGGGCTTCCCAAGATTCCAGGGTCTTTTTGGTCCCATCGTAGTGGCCATACTGAGGGCAGAGAGGGGGTCGGCTCAAGTAGAGGACAGAGAAGACTGGCGTGGTACTGGGGGGTAAGTCTCCTGAATTCCCTGGGTTTTTGAGCAAGTATAGGCTAGGGGGTCCTTTTCTACCAGATGTTTCTGGCTGTTCTTTTCTTCTCTTAAACCCAGAATCTAATTCTTGCTTGACTCCTTATGGAAAGTCAGTAGGAGGTCATGTAGGAGAAGGTCACTATGACATGCTCAGTGAGAGGTTCTGAGGCTCCTTTATTTTTCCTCTCTTGTCCTCTTCCCTCTTTCTTTCCCCTTCTTGAACCTTACTTTCACCCCCAGTACGTACGGTACTCTGGGCCAGGAGGGATTTGTTTCCCAGGAATGCAAATGTGCCCCTTTGCCTTGTCCTTCTTGCCTGTGAGTACATAGATAACGAGTCTGGCAGGGGTGGGTAGATGGGAAGACCTAGGGTTTGGGAACTAGGATGGATCATAGCCACATTTTCTGTGATGCTCTCTCCAAGTTGGTAACAGAACAAGTCTAGACACTTAAAGGTAATTATGTTAGCCTCAAGAGCATCTGGGGATAATCTCAAGCTTCAAAGCTCCTCTCTGTGTCAAGACCTAGGAAGTGGAGACTAGGGATCTGGGCCTACGGGGTAGGAATGCACTCAGAGGACCAGAGGCCACCATCCTGCACCCACTCCTCTCCCGCACTCCCCAGCATCATTTGCCTTCCTCCTCTCAATCATCTAGGGCCTACCATTGTATTCATGCATCCACAGGTCATCCACATTGCTGCTTATGTGAACCAAGAAGCTTACCTCTTCCTAAAACCTTGTTGTCATCTTTCCAAAACGGAAATGAAGCTATGGCTAGAGGCCATAGACCCTGACTTCCCCTCCAGGCTTTCCCTTCCCCATCCCTGGAAATTTACTTTGATATCCAGGCCAGGAGCCCTAACATTTCTGAGCTTTACCTGCAGTTCCTCAGCATTGAGCTCTAGCATGGAGATCCTGGAATTTGGGTCTAGGGTCAAGTCTCAGCTTAGCCACTGGCCAGTTAAATGACAAGGGCCACATCATGTAACCTCATACCTCACTTCCTCATTTTGTCCTAGGAACTATACATTTGAAGTCTTTGCTTTCATAGAACTTATAAATTCTGGTGAAGTTGTACATAACAAACAAATTAAAAAATAAGATTGGTGCAGGTTAAGTAATCATTATAAAGGAAATAAACAGGCTGGTATAATAAAGAGTAATGGGGGACATGTTTTTTTTTTCAGGGTAATCATAGGTCATATTACAGAGGTAATATTTGAATTTAGAACTAGAGGGTGAGAAAGATCTGTGTGAAGAGCTAAGAGAATTGTCAGCAGAGGCAGCAGCAGGTGTGAAAGCTCCTCAGTGGGAAAAGCCTTGGTATGTTCACCAATCGGGGAGAGATGAGTCTGGCTATCCTCGTGGATGTGAGCAAGGAAAGAATGGGGCGAGACGAAATTGGAGCAGCAGGTAGAAATGAAGTCCTGCTCAGGACCTTATTCTCAGAACAATTAGGAACTTTGAAGGGTTAACATCAGGAAGTATGACACTGACACTTTAGTTATTTGGGAAGAACAGACTGGGGAAAGACAAATTTGGAGGTGGTCTCAAGGACCACATGAGAGGAGAGAGTACTGGAGCAGGAGAGCCGGGAACATATTCCTTTAGCATATCTGCTGGATACTATAGTTATATTCCAACTATGTTGTATGCTTCTTGAGGTCAACACCCTCCTCTTAGCCTTCTGTTGATCACACATACATCTGTAGAACACCCACCATGTGCCCAGCACTGCCCTTGACTTGTTAGTTTGCTTCATCCTTGTATTTGTCCTATGAAATAGTTATTTTTTCCATTTTCTAAGCAAAGAAACCTCAGAGAGGTTAATTTTGAAATCCATATCTGTCTGATGCCATAACCAACTGTCTTATCTCTACAACCTTGTATGTATAAATGTTTATAAATGTGTACTGGATGGGCAAAAAGTAAGTCACCCATTGCCCAAGTGGTGTAATGTGCAGAGTGTAACAGAGGCTTGTGGCCAAAAATAGCTTTCCTATATATGGACAACAGTGGAATTTTTGCTTCTTAGGATCTGAAGGCCTAGCTAAGCAAGAGATGGCTGACGTGGGGGTGAAAAACACATTTTGTCATCGTCAACTGGTAAATTAGCAGAGGAGCTCTGTACTCCTAAGTCACATCATTGGGGATTGGGATGTAGGAAAGTTGCATCCCGATGGAATGGAGAGCACTAGTTCTGGAAAATGAGGTGAGACATTGAAGATAACAGGGGGATAATGAATGCTGCAGAAAACAATGAGAAATAGCAAGGAAAACATCTGTCAGTGATGGGGTGCCTATTATATATGGGGCATTTAGTAAATGTACCAGACCTATTAGCTTATTTTGGTGTCTCCTAAACTTCTCTTAACCATCCTTTGAGGTAGGCATAACATAACTGTGTTTCCTTGCTTCTAAGAGACCATCAGTTTAATAAAAGCTTTTCAAAGAAAACATGCATTGTCTTTACACCATGATGTTTTGTTGTGCTGTGCCTCTACTAATGGAATATAGAATGCATTTATTCATAACATAACCACTTTACGGTTCAGGCTAACAATGCAAGTTTGAGGTCAAGACTTCACCTATAGTGCTCTCTAACCCACCTGGGACTTTTTTTTCACACTTTTAGGATTAACAGTGTAAATTAGAGCAGAATAAAGAATACAGGGTTTCTTCTGCATTTCCTATTTTATTAAACGTATAGTCCTCCCCCCATCATCTATCTTTTAACTAAGAAATATTCCTTCACAATGCATGACAACCACATAGGTTTTCCCAGCTTTGAAAGTCATGTGACCTATGCTTAGAGATTTGTCCAAATTTGCAAATGTGCTGGTGTTGACATCCCAATGTATTCCTCTCTGTGGTGACTGGCAAGGTTGTTGTTATTTTCAGCATTGGTTATAAAATGCATTCCTATTACTTTTTTAAAGTTTTTTATTTTAATTCCAGTAGAGTTAATGTACAGTTGTAATCGAACACTTCCATACATCATCTTTTATGAGTGAAATCATATGGTATTTGCCTTTCTCTGATTTATTTCACTTAGCATAATATTCTATAGCTCCATCCCTGTGATTGCAAATGGCAAGATTCATTCATTCATATATATATAATAACTATTTCATAGGACGAATACAAGGATGAAGCAAAATAACAAGTCAAGGGTAGTGTTGGGCACATAGTAGGTGTTCTACAGATGTATGTGTGATCAACAGAAGGCTAAGAGGAGGGTGACCTTAAGAAGTATACAACATAGCTGGAATATAACTATACTATCTGGCTGCTATGCTATATCTGAGATATATATATATATATATATATACATATATATACATATACATATATATTTTTTAATATGTTTTATATATATAACAACTATATATATATATATATATATATATATATATAGTTTTTCATATCTTCTTTATCCATCCATCCCCCTTGGGCTGCTTCCATAGTTTGGCCATTGTAAATAATGTTGCAGTAAACATAGGATACATGTATCCCTTTGAATTAGTGTTATATTTTTAGTGAAAATACCCAGTAGTACAATTCTTGGATTGGGCATTCCTATTACTTTTAAAAACATTTTAAACTTTTAAACATCATTTCCCTCTCCTTTCTCTCTTGAACCCTCTCCAATCAGGCCTTTGTTTCCACCCCTCTACCCAACCTGCTCTCGTCAAGGTCAGTGACAAACTACCTCCACATGGCCAGACCCATTGACCAACTCTCAGTCAGCAGCAGCAGCACTTGACACCATCCATATGAAACAGTTTCTTTCTTAGGTCTCTCCTATCAATCAGAGCCTTCTCAGTTTCTCTTCCTCATTCCTCCTCACCTTCTGACCTCCATGAACCGGTTTTATCTTCCTACCTTCACTTCTGTAGTTATGTCACCCAGTTGCATAGGTGGCTTCTATAATAAACAGCTTTACATGGAAATCTGTGGCTCTCCACCCATCCTACTGCCTACTCTACAGCACTCCTTGGATGTCTACTATGCTCTGCAAACTTAATGTCTTAAATCAAACTCCTATTTTCCACCCCCACCTCATCCTAAACTGGTTCTTTTCATCGTCCTTTGCATCTCAATAAATGGCAACTTTTGTTCTCTAGTGGCTTGGATAAAAATATTGAGGTCATCCTCAACTCCTTTCTTTCTCTCATTCCCTGCATCCAGTCCTTAGCAAATCCTATCATCTGGACTTTAAAATTACATCTAAAATGTAATCCACTGCTACCACCCTGGCCCAGCCATGTTAGTCACTCTCCTAATGTAACTGGCCCACTACTTCCATCCAGGCCCACCAGCAGCCCCTTTTCTGCCCTGCAGCCAGAGTGACCCTCTGCAGCCTAAGTCAGATCATGCAATCAGCTGCTTAAAGCAAGCATGGGCTCCTCATCTCAATCAGAGTTAAATTCCAGCCCTATGGCCAATCAGGCTCTATGTATCCTGGTACCTGCTAGTTTTGACTTCTGCCTATCCTATGCCCCAGCCGGGGGCATATTCTATTCAACAACCAGAATGGTCTCTTGACTGGTCTCACATACGCCAAGCACAGTCTACCACAGGGACTTAGGACTTTCGTTCTCGGGGCTTCTGAGCTTCTTTTCTCTTTCCCCAGATTTCCACTTGGCTTGCTCACTCATTTTCTTGAGGTTTCTTCAAATGATACCACAACAGAGAGGCCTCCTTTGTGCCACCTGTGTAAAATAACCACCTCCCAGAATTCTATGCTACTCAGTCTGCTTCATTTTCCCCCATAGCACATATACCACTAAAGATAGTAGACACTGATTTATTGATGGTCTGTGCACACTACACTGAACACAAGCCCAAGTGCAGGGACTGTAGCTGTGCTAGTCACTACAGTATCCCAGGAATTAGATGAGGGCCATCCCAAAGGAGGGTCTCAGTGAATGTTTGTTGACTTAGCAGACAAAGAAAGAATGAAAAGAGTCCAGTAATAGGGCTGAGCTTTCATTAGGAGAAGCATACATTTCTTTACTGCACAGATCTAGTAGTGGGAACCAACTCCTCTCCATGTCACCTTCAAGGACTGTGCAATGACTGGCCCATCTCAGGCTGACTTTTGCCTTCTGTCCCTTTCCAGGTGTACAGATCTCCCAGGCTCTATGAGGCTTCTGCTATGACCACAGTTTCTTCGTGGTACCAGGACTGCCCTTTGCTGCCGAAGCCACACCAGATCCCCATTCTGCCCTATCTATCCTTGGCCCCAAGTCAGCATGGGTAGTGTCAGTAGCCTCATCTCTGGCCACAGCTTCCACGGCAAGCACTGCCGGGCTTCACGATACAAGCTGGGCAAGTCTTCCCATCTCAAGAAACTCAATCGGTATTCAGATGGGCTGCTGAGATTTGGCTTCTCCCAGGACTCAGGCCATGGCAAGTCCAGCTCCAAAATGGGAAAGAGTGAAGACTTCTTCTACATCAAGGTCAGCCAGAAAGCCCGGGGCTCCCACCACCCAGATTACACTGCACTGTCTAGTGGGGACATAGGCGGCCAGGCTGGGGTGGACTTCGGCCCGTCCACCCCATCCAAGCTTATGCCCTTCTCCAATCAGCTAGAAATGGTAAGCAAGGGTCTCTGGTAAGGGTGGGTGGGTCGGAAAATCAATAGAGAGCAAAATGGGGGTGAAGAGCATGGAGGCAGTGAGGTAAACGAGGCGGTGATACTAACATCTAAATCTCCGAGAGGCTAGAGCAGTGGTGGTGAGGGCAGAAGTGCTCAGTTACACTACAGAGATCAAAGGCTAGACAAGGGAATTGAAGCCCTGGTCAATCCCCTAATCTGGAAGACTTGGGTGAGCCCTAAGCAAAGAGCCAAGACGAAATGAAAGCTTTTTTGAGCTCCCCTAGAATGTTGTCAAAACAGGACAAACAGCAGCATTTTCAAGTGCATGGCAAGAAGAGGGAGCTCTGTTATCTCTGGAAGAGCTGATGGAGAGTCCACTTGGAGAAAGCTAGCAGATTCCTGGAGATGCGCCTTTTTCTCACTCGCTCCTCCTGTGCTGCAGCAGCTCCTCACTCAAGTTGGGCCTTGGAATTGTCTTTGGCTGGATAAGAGCCAAGTTTATTATCATCAAGTTAGCAAGGATGAGGTTAAAAGAGCTCTACATACTCAGAAATCCAGCCCTTATGCCACCTCAAGTTTTCATGGGTCCCACCAGTGAACCTGAAAACAATTTTCCTAGTTAATCCTCTGCCCCCACCTGGGGGATGAATCCATGGCTTCGATATACCAGGAAGAGACCCCCTTAGTCTGCATCAAGCTTTAAGTTTTTCAAATTAAAGGGCTTGTAGACTGTAGTGTACTCTTCCAGTGAAAATGACAGTTTTCAGAAGAGTATTGTTATTTTAAGTGATCCTCCCAACCCTTCAATATGGGTACAATCCGTTTTCTTACTCCTGGCCTCCTGGAAGGGGCAGCGAAGGTGAAGAAGGGGTTAACCTCTACAAAGACACCATGCTCATCCAGCCTAATGCCCGTACCCTACACCACACAAAGACCCCGAGCCAGAGCCCTGGCCCAGGGATCTCCGCAAGTGAACCTAAAAATGCTGTTCATTGTCTCAGGAGAGCTGGAACAGGCTCATGACAGGTTGGTAGTTTATAAAGCAAAGTGCCTCAGGGATCCTTAAGGATATCCCCTAGACACAAAGGAATTTCTCCTTTTTGAAAAGGACTCACCATATTCAGCTACTTCATAGCAACAGGCAAGGTTGCCTTTGTTTATGACCAAGAAGGATGCTGTGTGGCTAGCACACATAACCAGGCCAGGGAGGGAAAGGTGAGGGGAAATTGAAGGGAGACATGGGATCAATATGGTTTTTTTCCTCACCAGGGCTCAGAGAAGGGTGCAGTGAGGCCCACAGCGTTCAAGCCTGTGCTGCCGAGGTCAGGAGCCATCCTGCACTCATCCGCTGAGAGCTCCAGCCACCAGCTGCACCCTGCCCCTCCAGACAGACCCAAGGAACAGGAGCCAAAGCCCAGCCTGTGCTCTGGGGCGCTGTCTGACTCCGGCCGGAACTCCATGTCCAGCCTCCCCACACACAGCACCAGCAGCAGCTACCAGTTGGACCCATTGGTTACGCCCGTGGGGCCCACCAGCCGTTTTGGGGGCTCAGCCCACAACATCACCCAGGGCATCATCCTCCAGGACAGCAACATGATGAGCCTGAAGGCTCTGTCTTTCTCTGATGGGGGTAGCAAGCTGGCCCACCCAAGCAAGGCGGACAAGGCTTCCTCCTGTGTCCGTTCCCCCATCTCCACAGACGAGTGTACCATCCAGGAGCTTGAGCAGAAGCTGCTGGAGAGAGAAGGTGAGCTCCAGAAGCTGCAGCGCAGCCTTGAGGAGAAGGAGCTGGCCTCCAGCCAGGCCTATGAAGAGCGACAGTGGCGCTGCAAGGAGGAGCTGGAGGGCCTGGAGCAGAAGTGCGGCAGCAAGTTGAAGCAAGCCTCCCAGAAGAGCCAGCGCACGCAGCAGGTGCTGCACCTCCAGGTGCTCCAGCTCCAGCAGGAGAAGCGGCAGCTCCGCCAGGAACTCGAGAGTCTCATGAAGGAGCAGGACCTGCTGGAGACCAAGCTCAGGTCCTATGAGAAGGAGAAGACCAGCTTCGCCCCTGCACTGGAAGAGACCCAGTGGGAGGTGAGGCTTTACCGTGGGGGCCTGCTTAGCCTCCACATCCCGCTCTCCAGAAAGTAACTTTCCTCCCCCGAAGGGCCTCTCAAGGTGGTGGGGGGTTGGGCAGGCAGGGGTTTGGGCATGGTGGCTTTGTCATGCTCCCCAGAGACTCCTACCCTGGAAAGGAACTGAGGAGGCATTGCGTCTGGTTAGACCGCCCCCACCCCCGGTCCGGCCACCTACATGCCCTGGAGCTTTCTGTACTTACTCTAGAAATTAGAATGACAAGTGTTATCAGGAATAGAGGAAAAGGGTCCTTTCTATGGCAGAGATGAATGGGGGGATTGGACAGGTGAGAAGGGAAAGTCACTTGTATTTGCCAAGTCTCCCAAAGAGGAAAGGATGCTGGCGGTGGGAGCAGTGCCTTTCAAACTCTTTCCCATCGATGTTGGGACAGCAGACTTCACCCTAGCCGTTGTTTTTCAGCCAGGGATCAAGACATTTTGGGGCATCTCAGAGATATAAGCTGGTCCTGGCGCTAGACATCTATCCTTATTTGCCCAATCCCCAGCTAAGCCGGCCATTGCTGTGACCTCATTCCCAGATTGTTCGGTCAACCTATATAGCAAAACAATAAATAAGATAAGTAGTTATAATATATAAATGTATTACAAAAATATTTAGAATAATAATAATTATTATTATTAAATGCCAAACCCTAGATTCTCCCTTAATCCTTATAATAAGCTTACAAAGTAGATACTGCTACTAATCCTTAATTTAGTTAAGGAAACTGAGGTACAGAGAGGTTCTAGTAGCAAATAGCTAGTTAAATGACTTGCCCATGGCCACCAGATAGTAAGTATCAGCACCAGCATTTGATCTTAACACTTGGGCTCCAGAGTTCACATTTTTAAGTACTACTCCATAGTGCCACAGCACTCAAGTAGTGTATCGCCAGGATCAGCCGATCATATCACCCATGATCCGGCCAGGATTCAAAGGCAGGCCCCTGCCTCAACCATGACTCTGTGTTGCTCCGTCCATGAAACGAGTACAGGCTTGGTCTTAGAAAGGCATTCTTGGTCCCACACAAGCATTGTGAGTGGAGCTCTGCATTGCTTCGTAAGTGGTTCATGAGAACAAGGGGTTAGGCGTTATTACTGTGAGTGAAGCGAGGAGAAATTAAGGTGGCTTCTGGTCTTGAACCTCTACAGAGGCCCAGGACCTGACCTTTATTCTGTCCAGCTTTCCCAGAGGCCGGCAGGAGAAAAGTCACTCTTGTGACACGGCCAGCCAGACTGGTCTTGATCGTCTTTTGAGCCACCTATGACCCCAAATGGCCAAAACCCTGGAGACCCATGGATCTGAATCAGTGCCTTTGGTTTTGTCTGCTGCTCTTGGCCAACTTTTTGAAAAGAAATAAGAATAGAAAGGGTGGAGAGGTAGGGCAAGCGGAGAACATAGTAGCTCTCCATTTGGCAGACCTGAATTTGACACTCTGAGCCGGGCATGTTGCTAGTCATTGGAGTGCAGCGGTTAATGATTGAAGCCAGTCTTTATCCCAGTAGGGAGGGAGGGGAGCTGGGTATATGCAGGAGTGAGGTCAGAGGATGTGGGCACAAACATGAACGATACGAGTTTGACAGACATGGGAATCAAGAATCGATGTTAAGTGTAGAAGGTGGAGCTACCAGTAGTGGTCTCGGATTAACACAAAGCCGTGGGTTTGGGTACCGATTGAGATTTAGACTCTGATTTGGGATGGAGGCTGCATGTGGACAGACCAAATCAGGCTGCAGAATGAAAGGAAACACAGAGAGGGGCTTGGCCTTCATGGGTCACTTAGACCGTCATGCTCTTGAGATACTGCGTCAGGACCCACCTAATTCTCCAGGCAATTAAGAAGTTACTTGCCCCAGGTAAGGACCTCTTACATCTTAACCCTCTCTCTTCTCCCCGACCCCACCCTTGGCAGGTGTGCCAGAAGTCAGGTGAGATCTCTCTCCTGAAGCAGCAGCTGAAGGAGTCCCAGACAGAGATCAATGCCAAGGCTAGTGAGATCCTCAGTCTGAAGGCGCAGCTGAAGGACACACGGGGCAAACTGGAGGGCATGGAGCTGAAGACTCAGGATTTGGAGAGCGCTCTTCGCACCAAGGGCCTAGAGCTAGAGGTCTGTGAGAATGAGCTACAGCGCAAGAAAAATGAGTCTGAGCTTCTCCGAGAGAAGGTGAACCTGCTGGAGCAGGAGCTGCTGGAGCTGAGGGCCCAGGCTGCCCTGCAACGGGAGGCTGTGTCTCTGGGGCCAGGACTGGGGCCCAGGCCAGGTACTACCTTCTCTGAGGACATCTCCACCCTGCAGCGGGAGCTGGAGCGGCTGCGTGCAGAGCTGAAGGAGGAGCGGCAGGGCCACGACCAGATGTCGTCAGGCTTCCAGCATGAGCGGCTGGTGTGGAAGGAGGAGAAGGAGAAGGTGATCCAGTACCAGAAACAGTTACAGCAGAGCTACCTGGCCATGTACCAGCGGAACCAGCGCCTGGAGAAGGCCCTGCAGCAACTGGCCCGTGGGGACGGTGCAGGGGAGCCCTTTGAAATTGACCTTGAAGGGGCCGACATCCCCTATGAGGACATCATAGCCACTGAGATCTGAGGGGCCTGCTGGGAAAGGGAGAGCCAGGATCTGGCACTGGGAGGCAGGGGTATAGAGCCTGTCAAGGAGGGCTCCTCTCCCCACTCCCCGCTCAGTAACTCAGGCCTCTGTGAGAGGCCTTCCCCAGGGCCCAGACCTGGGATTCTCCAGGGGAGGGAAGAGGAGAAGAAGGAGGGCTACATACCCTTTCCAGTCCTTGCCCACATTCCAGCATTTACCATCCTGCAGCCCACCAGACCTCTAGCTTCCATCATTTGGTTAAGAGATCTCTAAACCTTGCCTTTTGTTCAGAAATACTTAGACCCTCTCCCAGGGATGGTGGTAATGCTATATTAGCCGAGGGCCACCCCAGGACAGAAGCTCCCTTCTGCCTCTTCCCACAATCGCTTTTTGCCCCTGGACACATTGGGATGCCTTGAGAGTAGAAAGAAACCATCTGTGATTATAAACCTTAGAACTTGACCCGGTCATAACCTGAGCTGCTTTTCTCTGGCCTCAGAGCTGTAGAGGTTGGGTTTTGGTACAGAGAACCTGGCTTAGCAACATCAGAGCTGCCCCAACCCTGGAAGGCCATAAAAAGGAGGGGAAAGGTGGGGCAGCCCAGGAATGTCTAGACTCAGCAAAGCCCAGAGGGGGTCAGAGGGAGAAACCAGGTAATAACGGCCAGACCCTGCTGGGCCCTGCTAACTGGAGGTAAACAGCCTTTGGACAGCTGGTAACCTTTGACTTCAGAGACCACTCTTCTTAAAGCCATAGACACTGAGGCCCTGGGGAGGGGAAGATTGAAGGCACTGTGACACAGGGAAGGTATGGCTTTCCAAATGTCCCTGGGAGAGCCTCCAGATCTTAGCATGGGGCTAGGGATAGGGGTTTCCCCACCTGGTTTAAATTGGCCAGTGGCTACTCTGAACTTACTTTCTTCTCAAGAATCCAGGCTTTGCTGGATCCAGAATAACTTGTATACAACTAAAATGGTGCAGGAACGATCCGACACTTCCCTCCTTTGCCTGTGACTCAGTTTACTGCCACATCCTCTCCTCTTTGCATTTCCAGCGCTAGTCAGATAAGACTCCTTACAGGGCAGGAACAATCCCCAGAGTTTGGTGGGCCAGAGCGCCAGGCAGGGAGAAGAGATACACATACAGCTTTATGAACAGCCCCTGGGCCACTGGCTAGCCTCCCTCCACCTGGGCCCCACAGGAGAACCCAGTTGTAAAGAATCCAGGAGCTTCAGTTTGCTGGGGGCTGGGCCAGTGCCTGGGGGAGGTTGGTGTTTCTCTTCTGAAGATGTGCAGAGCTGGGGGAGGAGAAAATGGTGGAGTTTCTTAGTAGCTTGGTTCAGAGAAAGAAAAAAAAAATTTTTTTTGGTCTCCTTTCTTTTTTTCTTTCTTGTCTTTTCAGAAGCAAGCCAGATCTAGCAGGCAGCCAGAACTGTTCCATGTTCTATTTTTGACTCAAGCTACAGCTGTTGTTCTTTCTTAGGACAGCCAAGCCTTGCTGGATTCCTGAGCTTCATGCCCGCTTGCTGAGAGGGGATCACTGAGGTAGGAGGGATGAGCAAGTCTGGGTATTTAGCAGCCTGAGACCAAAGCCCCTGCTTCTGCCTCCCCGACCACGGTCCTAGCAGGACCCAGAATGGGAGTGGGAGCTGCTTCTCATCACCCCCTGCCTTCAGAGCCACCACGTTCTTTCTCTGAGTCAGGCTGAGAGCAGGGCCATCTTCCCTGCAGTTGGCTCTGCCTTCTAGTCCCTGGGGTTAAGTCGTGCCTGTGACAGAGGAGCTTTTCTGGAATTTCAAGCCACTGGTCTTAGTCATAGGCCAGATTTAAACCTGAAATGCATAGACTAAACACACTTTTCCTGCCTGGAGCGCAGCACCCTCCACTGGGCACAGTGCAGACCCTCAAGTCAAAAATGTCTCATTCCCTGTGCCACGCGATGAGACGGTGGGAGAGCGATGGTAAACTATCTTTCAACTGGGAAGGCACTTTGAGACCAGAAAACAAAGCAGGTGACTCCATATAGTTTACACAGAGTTTTATTCAGGGTAATTTACTGACGGGAGAATCAGGTGGAAGATGACCCAGGCTCTGCATGCAGTTATTCTCCACAAAGTCTGGACCTTAGTGCACAGATTTTATAAAGCTACAGGACACAGAAGGGCATTATACTGAAATCAAAGGGCTTGCATGCCCCTAATTGACAGCTAACCTTTAATTAGATCTGTGGCACCACCTGTGCCTCAGGAAGAGGAAAGACTATGTCCTAACAGATACACAGGAGGCCAAAACAAGCCTCCCCCGATCCCAGCCTTGGAAGGCATTTCTAAGGTATGTATGCTAACCTCCCAGGGGCCCAGAGCACAGCCCCAGGAGATGTCATCTAGTGAACATGAGCAAGATGGAGGGCCAAAGATGGAGTCCGTATGGTCAGCGCTCCTACACACAGCCCTCACTCCATTTCTACCAGCCTGTGCCTTGTTTGAGTTCTTTTTCCCAGTGAGACTGCCCTGAGATAAAGGGGCTTCTCTTCCCTCCCTAGGCTGGAGATTCCCGACTCCTCCCCACCCCCAAAGAGCAGCTGAAAGCCCTGTGCCCTGCCCTCCAGACCTTGCTAAGAAGAGATGGGTGCTAAGCCCAGGGGAGGACACTCAGGGGCAAGGTCTGTGCTCCTCCATGGTGTGACCATACCAAGCACTCCACATCCCTGCCTAGGCCAATGCATGGATGCAGCCCCCACCCCCCCAGGCGGCCACCAGCTGAAGGCCCAGGGTAGCCTACAGTGGCACCGGAGTGCAACAGTGTCCTGTAACATAGTGACCTCACCGCCATGTGATTTTTCTTCCCTTCCCTATGGAAAAACATCCTTACTATTCCTGGACCATGCCAAACTCAGCCTCTTTGGAAGGAGGCTCTGAACAACAGAGGCTGAGCAGGGACCGGGAAGTCAGATGACAGGGGCTTCAGAGCAGACGGCCTGGCCCAGGGCCAGCCAGCATAAGCTTGTTGCCCTTCGTCTGAATACTCCCGCTGGCATGCTTGCTCATTCAGTCAGATCGACTTGCTCTGCTCTTCCAAAAGATGCCTGGACGGAAGATGCTCTGGCTGCCTGCAAAGAGACAGCAGAATCCAGTACCACCTCACTAAAAAGGGGACTCTGCCTCCAGGCCTTGCAATGACCAGATTCTCTCAGGGCTCCCCCTGGGGGTTTGTCTTCTGGCTGCTGTGGCATTCAGCTAACTCCTGCTGGGTGCACTCTGGCCCCCATAGGCACTGAGCTCTATAGGGACTGGGAAGAGTTAGCTCTCCCCTGAGAAACACTTGCTGACCCTCTGCTCCTTGCCCTGCTCTTGTCCCCGCCCAGCCTGGACCATCTCTTGCTGATAGAGCACAAGCTTCGCAAGGGGGCTTTCCCTGTGGGTCCTGAGTTCTCCTAAGCCAGAGGGGCTGTGGCAGGAGGCTGTGTACCCCGTACAGCAGATGCTTCTTGTGTGGTCGGTCTTGGGCTGAGTCTGCGGGCAAAGCTGGAACCTCCAGCCAAGGCTGGCTTTGGATAGACCCCCATTTGGAAGATTATGTACATAGTTACTTTTCTCTGGGTTGTTTCTTGTTTTGTTTTTTTGGGGTGTTTTTTTTTTATTTGATTTGCTTTTGACAGCTTCATTTTATTTTTGATGCCCCTTTTTGGCCATGTAAACTATTTCTGATAATTTTATGTTTCTATTTATGAATAAAGAATGCCATTTCTCATGCCCTCCAGAGCTACTTTTGTCTCCTCAAGCTACCCTGCTTCTCTAGGCTCTAGCACAGCAGCTCTTCAGGGCGCCTCCCTCTGGAACAGGAAAGGTGATGTCTCTCTCTCCCTGCCAGTGAAGGAGGTGCAGACAGCCTCCATGAAGGCATTGTTGGCTGGGGGAAAGCGTGGGCCTTGGCATCAGCTAGACTTCCAGGAAGCCTGTACCACTGTCCAACCCTATAGTTTTATCCGTGAAAGGACACTGACTTGGCCGTGAGGAAGGAGAAAAGGAGACGAAGGGGCACGGTTGTCTATAACCCACAGGGTCCTCTCCAAAAGAGAACCCCTCCCCCAGCCCCAACCTGAGGCCTCCCCTCCCTCACTCTCCAATTCCTTGGCCTATTGAAACCAGCCTCTTTGGCAGGAGACCAGAGTGGCTGTTGTTGTCACTACCTCAGGGCCCCTCAGCTGGGAAGGTGCCGTTACCACTGTGGCCATCTGTCCAACCTTCTCCATGCCAACCTGCCTCGTTCACCTTGGCAAGCATTCCCAACTGCTCTGGGCTCAAATCCTACACTCAAAGGGCTTCGACTCAGGTGGCAGGAGACTTGTAAAAAGGAAATGGAACACATGAGGAATAAATGGTAATGCCTTTGAGGTGGGACAAATCAGGGTCTCTAGGGAAGGTAGCAGGCAAGAAAGGGTCTGGGGGAGACCCCAGAAAGTATGGGGGCAGAGGAGTGGGCAGAAAGGGAAAGACAGGAAGCACATCTAGGACAGGCATTCACACCAGCCTAGGGCTCCCTGCCTGGCTATGCAGGTGACAGCAGAGGCAGGAGGCCAGCGTGCGGTGCACCGCCAAAGCTCAAGGAAGGTCAGGCAGCTGAGAAGTGACCAAGCCAGAACAGGAGCCTGCATCTGTCTAATTCCAAGCACCTGGACAAATGGGACAAATCAGCCCTGGAGTAACCCTTCTCGTTCTCTGTCCTAGATCTGGCTCATGGTGGGTAGGCTGTTGCATTGGTGGCACCCACTGAAATATGCCTCCCACTAATCGCACCACTATGTGGCCCCCTCCCCTTTATTTTTTTATTTATTTTTTTTTAAAGATTTTATTTATTTATTTGACACAGAGAGAGAGATTACAAGTAGGCAGAGAGGCAGGTAGAGAGACAGGGAGAGGAGGAAGCAGGCTCCCCGCTGAGCAGAGAGCCCGATGCGGGCCTCGATCCCAGGATGCCGAGATCATGACCTGAGCCGAAAGCAGAGGCTTTAACCCACTGAGCCACCCAGGCGCCCCCCCCCTCCCCTTTAGTTCTGGCAGGCTCTGGGACTCACTTTTCTTAAATTAATTAAAGTTGGTAGAAATGATGCTCCACCAGTTCCAGCCTAAGCTTAGAAGGCAGCCTAAGCTTGGAAGCCCCCGATTTTATATTCCCGGGGGCCCTGAACTCTGTGTAAAAAGCTCCTCTAGCCTTCTGGAGAGACCTCCATGGAGCGGGAGGGATCCTGTTGTCCCAACGAGGCTCTGGCTAAGGACAACTGATCCGTCATACCCCATGGAACAGGGATTTGCTCCCCCACTCTGCCCTTTCAGAATCCTGACCTCAGAACAATGAGCACATTAAATGGCAAAGTTTTTAAGCCACCAAACTCAAGGTGATTTCTCATGTGGCATAGAAACAGATAAGCAGACACTCTGGCAACCCACGTCAACAAGACTCTGTCAGGCTAAGAGTAATAGAAAGGCAGGACTCCTGGAAAGGGACGGGGCCATGGAAAAGACTGATTTAGTGGAAGGAGGGGCAGCAAAGTAGGGAGCAAAGCCTTCTCCTCGCCCATCTTTCCCTGGAGTGCTGTTGAGGACATAAGTCTTTCTTAAACCCCCAAACCTACTTACTATTTTAGGGAGGAAAAAAAGGAAATGAGAGTGGGAGAGAAAGAAAAAGTAAACGGGAGAGAGGGGCTCATCCTCCCCTGAGAATAAGCAGCTGAGCCTCAGCCTGGCCGGTGCGGGGAGGAGTCGCAGGGTTCTCATGACGTCATGAACAGAGTGTGCACACTCGTGCCTGGGAGGTGGGAGGCAGAGTGGCCACTGTCCCCAGGCGGCCTCCACAGCAGGTGCTTTCTGAGTTACATGAAGAAGGTCAAGCTAACTTTCTCTCCAACCCAGGCGTCAGAAGGCCTGAAATATCACCATTTCATTCACTCATGTGTGCATACATGTATTCATTCAACAAATATTTATTGAACTTCCATTTTATGCCAAGCCCTGTTCTAGAGAGCAGAAACACAGAGGTGAACAAAAATAGCGAAGGGTCTTTCTCCTTATGGAACTTTCACTCTGGAAGTAAATAAATCAGATGATTTTCAATTCAATCAGTTAAGCGCCACGAAGGAAAGAAACAGGACAATAGACGCTGGCTGGGCACAGGTGGCGCTACATGGAAGGCTGGCCTGGGGGAAATCAGGACAGGGAAAGGAAGCCTGGAGAACCAAAATGTCCTCTTATTTCAGCATTTTGGGAGACTGTGCCAGGCGGCATCCCTTCCTGACTTGGATCTCCTATTCATACCCCACGGTTCCTCCTTTGGACATCTCGCCCTTGCTGGGGGCCTCAGCAGACACCTTCTTCACAGGGAGCCGGCAGTGCTTCTCCCTCCTCAGCTTGTCTCTTGCTGCCCTGAGCCTCTCCTACAGCAGCCCTGAGCAGCCTGCAACCTCAGCTTCCTCTCTCTCAGAAACAAGCCCTCCCATCACTTCCAGTGAACCAACATGGACAAGCTTGAATTTAGCATCAAACATTGTCCTTCCACACATGAAAATTAAAAACAAAATTTTGTGAAGTCACACAATCCTTATACGGAGGCTAAATTTAAAATAGCATCTTTCCATGGAACATGCTTGAGAAATGTTCCGCTTCAATTATCGTATGCATATACGCATGTTTAATGTCTGTTTTGGTGGGAGGGGTCTGCTTTGCTGGGGCCCCAAGCAGATTATTCAGCCTACTGTCTAATCCAGATTGTTCCCCCAGGATACCTCTCTTCTACCAATCTCTCCTTGCAGTTTGGAGCCATCCTTGACCCACTGCCTTTCCATCACACTCTCTATGCCATCAGATCCTAGATCCTGTAGAATCTCCTTAAAGCCCTTCCCTCCATCCTCTTTTCTTCCTGCATGTACTGGCCAGCTAAAAGACTCCCAGAGTGCCCAAGACCTCTTAGACATCTTCTGATTACAACCACCTCACTTTTATAGATGACAAAAGAGAGACCCAGAGAGGAGAGAGGACATCTTTGAGGTCACACAGCTAGTGAATGGTAGAGCCAGTCACCTGGACAATCTAATAACCCCACTGATTTATTTGCCCCCACTCTGGTCCATTAAATCTGTTGACATACAAGATGCAGGTTTATCACCACCCCCCAACCCAGTGCTTCTCCAACCACGTCTCTTCCTTGTTCAAAACCTTCAGGTGCTCCCCCCTGACCTTCAAATAAAGTTAAATCCCCTTACCTGGCCTCGAGTCTCTCCACTTCGTGGTTCCAACACCTACCTTGGCAAACCTAAAGCACTTTCCTAAAGCATCACATTTACCATCAATATAAGTTCAATAAATGCCAAGACATTCCTCTTGTCAGTTACAACCTTTATGAGAAAGTCCTGGCCTGCTGCCCAGCACTGTGTTCAACCCTAAGACCTGCCCAAAGATACCTCAATGGAACATAGTGTGGCACGTGGTCAGCTGCCCAATCTGCAGCATCAGAGTTGAGTTCATGTCCAGACTCCACCACTGCTGAGCTCACGACATTAGATAAGTCACTTAACCTCCCTGTGCCTCAGAGGATTTTTTTGACAATTAAATGGCATAATGCCCACTGAAAGGTAGCTAAGGTTTTGCTATTATTTTTATTATCACTATCATAATTTATTGCTACCATTATTATTTGTTAATATAATGTCACTACCCCCAGCTGTGCTGAACTACATACACTGGTGCTCAAGACTCCAGCAGCCTCAGGAAAACTCCACCCCCTGGAGAACAGCTGACTCTTCCAGTCAACCCTCCGCCCAAGTTATTCTCTCTAACTCTCAACTCTAGAAGGCTGGCTTGTGGGGCAAAACCCCTGGGAGAGAGGGAGGGCACACAGCTGGGAGAAGAAAGGAGAAGAGAGGGCTTTGCTAGGCAGCGTGGTGGAGCAGGTCTAGGCTCAAACCAGCCTGTGACATTGACCAAAACCCCATGCACAAAGGGAGCCAGTTAGAGTCTGATTCACACCCCCTTAAGTGCAGCCTCTCCTGTCAAACAGACCTCCTTCAGCCCTGCCACATAGTGCCAGCTCTAGCACACACATAGCCACACATGCAGAGTATTGTATTGTCCTTTCAGTGTCCCACTGAATTGTCCCTTCAGTGTCCACCATCCCCCACTGCCTCAGTTATGGTTAATTGAGCTGTAAGTAGGCTTATGACAGCATTTATAATCAGTGACAGGTGAGGCAAATTAAATTCCTCACACCAAAAGTAACAGTACAATTTGCCTGCCACCACCCATCACCAGCAGGCACCCTCTTGGGCTGCGGGGGCCCAGAGCCAGGCAGTACACATCTAGCCTGAGGGTTCAAGGTCCGAGGTTCCCTTTGCTTGATCAGTTCTTCCAGGCAAGAAGACAGGGGCACAATAGAGCAGGCTAGGGGGTTAGGGCAAGGGGGGCACTGCCCATGCCAAGGAGAAGGGAAGTTAATATTTACTGGGATGGGGGCTGGATGACTTCTCAAGCTGGTATCTGCATTTCTTACTCACAACAACCCTGCCTTTTACATGTGATGGAGCTGTGGCCCCCAATGTGTGGGGCCTAATTGTAGCCACAACACAAGTTCTCACTCTGACACTAGGCTACTTCTTCCTTCTACCTCTGTTCCAGGCCTTGGATCCAGCTGTCCCCAACTGGCCATAGAAGGTTGTATTCTGAGGTCCTGTTCCTTAGTGTCTCACAGTCTGAGAGAAGCCTCACACTCCCCTCAATGCAGGCCCTTTCCATCAGAGTCCTGAAATTGCACTGTTAGAAATGGACATCTTTGGGCTGAGCTTTCAAAAGCATGAATGTTCCAGGAGAGGTGACTCCTGAGTAAGTGAACGAGTTTCTGAGGCACTTCCCAAGCTGGAGAAAAATGGGGTGACAGCAGAAAGCTGGGCTCCAGGCTGGGGGGTGGAGAGGAAGAGAGTACAGCAAGGAAGCAGGGGTTAGTAGACAAATGTCAGTCGGTTCAAGGTCATCTTGCTTTTCTCCCCCACTGTCCATAAGAGTGGGCCAACCTCACTAGAGCCACCCATCCTCCAGCCCCTGAAAATGCCAATCTGAGCAGCTTCGAGCTTGGCCTGCTCTGGCCCCAGCTTTGGTCACCACCAGGCTGGAGGGTCAGCCTGAGAGGAACCTCAGGACAGTCCACCCAAGCCCTTCATATACAGACAGAGAGCCCGAGGGAACCCTGCCCACTGCAGGAAAGAAGACATGAGGAGGGGATGACACAACCTCCAGTCCCACCAGCCTTCTGCACCAGCTTCCCTGGCCCTGCCCCTGTGGAAGCAAATGCTTTCGGGGGAATTTCTGGCTCTGGCTCTCATTTGATTTAGACTCAAAAACTGTACTTAGAAAGCAGGAGGGGCCACGGTGATGCCAACTGGCCAGCTCTAAGCAAGAGCTAGCATCATGGAAAGATACAGCTACAGGAAAACAAAAGTAAAAGCCCCCACCCCAAAGTGTTGTTTCCCCAATCTCATTACCATGTCCCTCCTCCTGCTTCCTGAGCCCAAGAAAAGCAAAACATTTTCAGGTTCAATTTCATACTGCCATCATTAAAATGTCTTAGTTTGGGGGCACTGAGGTGGCTCGGTCAGTTAAATGGCCAACTCTTGATTTCAGATCAGGTCATATCTCCCAGTCCTGGGCCCCACATTAGGCTCCAAGCTCAGCATGGAGTCTGCTTGAGGGCTCTCTCCTTCTCCCTCTGCCCCTCCCTCTGCTCACACACACTCCCTCTCTCTCAAATAGATAAATGAATCTTTAAAAAAAATCTTGGTTTGGTAGTGATTGATTCCCAAATGGCACAACTATATCAGAAAAGGAAAAAGCCTAGGAAGATAGATCGTTTACTTTTCTTCTACACATACCCATGCACTCACACACGTGTGATCATACACACACACTCACACACACACATACACACAGAGCAAACCAATTAAAAAGTTTTCTAGTTTCTGGATGTTTTTTAAGTTGATGTTGACATATAGGGCTTGAGGGAGGACTTCATCTTGAGGCAGTCACAATAGAGGGCTTAGCAGATCCTCACACAAGGTGGGCCAAGAGGGCTGGGCCTTTATACAACCCTCTCACCTGTCCCTCCATCCTAGCCATCACCTGAGGACCCCTGGGAAGAAGTGTGGCTATGGGCTAGGAAGGTCTCTGGAGCCCAGAGCAAATCTCAGAGAAGGACTCAGCTGAGAGTTGCAGCCACTACACTGCTAGCGGGTGAGAGAATGAGTCTCTTCCTAGACAGAGGAATCTGGGTCACCCACCATGGTCTACACTCTCTTCTCTCCCTCCTCTCTGCATCCTTATATTTGCCACCCCCCAACACTGCACCACAAACCAAAGTGTTATGGATGGGGGGGATCCCATCTTGGCTCTAGCCACCCTCCAAGCCCTCACGGATGGCACCAAGACCAAACCAAGAGTCCTGGGCAAAACCGAAGTACAGGCAACATTCACAACTCCCCCCTTCCTGCTTCCAAAATACAATTGTATAGTTGCTCAGTGATGTTTACTGCCAAGAACCAAAATGTTTATGAACTTGGACAGATTACAGAGGACAGAGGAACATTTGTTGAATATTTCCAGTGTGCTTAGATGACACACACTTTTAAGGACCCTTGGATGTCTCCAGCAATTCTCCAATGGTGGAACCATAGGTGCAGACAGGACAGCTAGTCCAGCCAGAGTTAGAGTTGGCAAGGGAAGGAGGGCCAAGGGGGGTTGTGCTGTGTTGCGTTGTTCTGTGGGTTGCCCAAGAGCCAGCCTGCTGGTTCAGTTTGGTTAACCTCTGAGCAGTAGCCCTAGAAGCTGGCCCAGCACTCCTCAGCCACACTGAGTTTTAGTAGTTGGAAGAGGGCTGTGGATGGGGAGTCAGACTTCCATGGATCTCCATTGCCAGTTCCCCCAAATGACCTTGAGCAAACCTCTTAACTCCAAGGGTCTGGCTTCCTATATTCACATGGTCCAGGTGATCGGGAGGGTACATGACAAGTCTCACCCTTGGGCTGCCTGGTGAAGCCATCCCAGACAATAAATGACAGAAGGAGACATTTCCAGACTACTGTGCTCTACAAAGAGGACAGGGGAAAGGCCTGGAGACAAATGACTGTGACAGTAGGGAGACTGGCCTGGGAGGGCTGAGGGCTCTCCATTCAACAGCCTAATGAGGTGAGTAGAAATCCCAAAGGCTGGTTCAGCATCCTGGAAAGAAATCTGGGGCAGGACTGGCCTGGGGAGGGAGCCTCTCCTTTGTGTCCCAAAAAGGGCAGGCACACTAACTGTCCCTCCTTTCTCTCAGAGGCACAGAAAGGAGGGAGCCCAGAATTGGGGACCCTGCGGAAAAGCATGTTGGCTACATGGCTTCAGGTCCATGCCCCGCGGAAGCCATGGCACCCTGTACTGTGATGTATGCTATCCCTGTTTCACAGGCACCCTGAATGACTGGGACACTGCAGAGGCCACCCATGTGGCTAATGACCTTTGGAACAACACTTTCTCCTGGCTCTGCCTTGGTTGTCTTTCCCCCTCACTGTGCTCCAATCTGCATCTCCTGAGCTTATCCAAACTGGCTTGAATTCCCTGGAATGCTGATGGCTAACATTTCTGAAAGGAAACATCAGCTCCCTGGGGGGAGGGCAGGTTGGGGGTGGGGATGTAACCTCCCCCTTGGATCCCAGCGGTCTTCTGACCCATTATTGCACCATGGGTGGTGCTGTTACTGCACCTTAATTCCTAGGGGGCCCATCCCACAGGGGGCAGGGAGGGGTGCCAGGGCTTGTCCCCTACACAGCAGAGTGCTCTGGACTTATAGGGAGGTCCTTGCAAGACTGTGCCAAGAAGGCTGGTGTGTGGACAGCAGAGGCCCCACAACTTCAGCTTCCTCCTCCTGGGGAGGTCGGGAAATCAGGGGAGCTCTGGACCTTGTTTCCTCTTTAGTTAAATAAAGATAATGCCACCTAGCTTTCAGGTGTCTGTTACTGTCCTAGAGCTACCTAATGAGCACCACAAACCGGGTGTCCAGTTCTGGAGGCTAGAAGTCTGAAATCAAGGAGTTAGTAAGGTCTTGCTCTCTCTGAACCCTCCAGGGCACAATGATGCTTACTTTTCTTCCAGCTTCTGTGGCCCCAGATGTTCCTTAGCTTGATGCAGCATCACACCTCTGCTGGCATCTCCCCTGACCTTCCCTGTGTCCCTCCCTGTCCGCACAGGGCATTCTGGGTGTCTCCTCTTCTTTGAGGACACCAGTCATATCCGATTAGGGGTCACCTCACCTAAACTAATTACATCTACCATGACCCTATTTCCAAATAAGGTCACAATCTAAGGTAGTGGGGGTTAGGAAGGCAATATATCTCTGTGGGGGACACAAGCCAGCCCATAACAAGGGCTCGTTGGGAGGCCTGAGATCAAAGGGCATCGACAGTGCGTGGGGGAGTCGCTCTTGCCCAGCGCAGACTGAAACAAACCCGTCCAAGCCCAGATCCGAGACAGAGGGGGGCCCTGGGAGTCTCTAGCGAGTGTGCCTTAATTCGGGGGTGGGAGCGGGGGGGTCCTTTAAAACTGTCTCCACCCCCCCAGTTAGGAGAGGGGTGGGCCCCAATGGGTAACTCGCTCAAAGCAACTTGATTTTCCCCAGAATAGATCCAGGGCCCAAGAGTGGAGAACTGGGGCTTGTCCCCCTTTGATGTGCAAATGCAGCCTCCATGCAGCCCACGCCCCCACCCAGAGTAATCAGGGCCTAGCATCTGCCGCTGGGGTCTGCCCCTGCCGGAAGTGCGCCCCGGCAGCTGCTCCGCGCTCCCCGGTGCCCCACGGGCTGAAGTCAGGTGGCTGGAAGGATCAGCCCCCAGGCAGTCCGGGTAATCACCACTTAGTGGGAGAGGGAATTAAGAGAACAGTGTTTAATGTGCTGGGCGGCAGCTGCGGTCCTGCTTTGCCATTTGCTTAGTTAGATACCTGCTGTCCCCCCAGGGGCTGTGGTGGGGGAGGGGAGAAAGCACGAGGGACTCTTTGTTTCTCTGGCAGCTTTCTTCCAGGCTGCCTTCGGGGGCATCTGAGCTACTTTGCAGGAAGGCGACAGGACACTGGATGGTTTTAATAAGAATCAGCGAGTGAACTTGGTGATTAGGTGGCACAGAAGTCCCTTTGGCAGAAGGGGCGCTCCAGTAACACCATCTGGCTCCACCTCCAACCCTGAAGCCAAAGCCAGCACCCAAGACGAGACAGGGTTCTGCTCCAAAACCTGGGGATTAGGAATCGGCACAGATGTGGTGACTGTCGCTGGTACTCAGCTTCGGTGGGGCTGTGGTCAGGACAGCTCTAACTCGAGCCTTAGTTTTCTCATCTGTACAATAGGAGTTGATGTTTCCTGCATGGATCATCAGAGCGGGCATGAGAAAGTATATGTAACACAGCGCCCACCAATAATATCTAACAAGCTCTCTCCCCACTAGGATGCAGGGGGCCTCGGGAAAGGTTAGAGTCCCAGCACCACCCCTGGAAGGTGGGCTAAGGGAGGTGTGAGAAAAACATCAGGCAGTCTAGCTGTCAGGGCATCCTTGGTGCTCAGACATGCGGGAGACATGACTGCTCCCTTCCTTCCTCCTTCCACCCCCTTCGTCTCTTCCTTCTCTGCCCTGGTCACTTTACTACTGGACAGGGTCACTTGCCCCTTTCAGGGCCACAGTGTTGATCTGTCTTGGCTGAGGTTAACAGGGCATGGTCCCCTAACAGCTTCCAACCTGAGCATGAACCAGGCATTACCTGAAAAATGCAGGGCCCATCCAACATTTGACATCTTTGATGATCAAACCATGAGCAGTGGTGGCTGGGGCTTGTGGTCCTAGCCAGAGCTGGGATTGGGGCACCCTCTCTCAGGCATGTCCAACGGTTATCTGGGGCTGTGCCAAGGCTGCCTTCTGAGAATTTCTTGGGGGCAGGGCACCCTCTTTTGGAAGGGACAGGGCTGTGCCACTGAAACTCTCCGGAGCCTGTAGGGTAAAGTCTTTCTGGAGCTGATATCTGCTCCTTTACCTTCTTGGGCCCCTCAGAAGCCACAGGATCCTATCTTGCCCTGAAGCTGTGAGGGCTCCCTAGTCACTGCCACCTCTGTCTTCTGAGACCTGGTCCTTGGGGGGAATCATGTAGCAGAGATGAGAGGTCTTTTCCATAGGTGGAACAGCTGGATCTCCCAGGTCCCATGCTGCCGCCCCCATGGCAGCTCTCTTGAGGTCTCTCTGCTGATCTGGTTGGGGGCAGTGGTGGTGGGTGGGGAGAGAAGGCAGGACAGAGTCACTATGTGCTAATTTGTTTTGCTCTTTGGCAAAAGTTGCCAGTCCTGACCCCCTCTTCCCTCAAATAGTTTTGTTTAGGAGTACAATCCTGGTAGCCCACTGAGAAACTCATATAAATTACCTTTATGGTTGTAGGTCTCATTTCTCTAATAAGACTTAAGGTCTTGTTTGTGACCTTCTTATTCTAAAAATCATTGTCTCTGGGGGAACAAACTGTGAGTTAAACCCAGGTCAATTGTGTGCTATCTGTGTGACCTCGGGCGAGTTACTTAACATCTAGCTTCAGTGCTGCATTAATAAAATGGAAAGTATCTCACCAACTGCCATGTAAGAGACATGTTAGCTTCCTCTGAACACTTGAGGCTTAAGATCACAAACTTTTTTAAGAAACATGAAGTCTTAATATTTCTACCTTGTTTTGAGATCATGCATTATAAAGTGGTTTTCATTTACTTTTGATTTCTATTACCACCTGATGATTATAGGGATGACTCCTGCTCAGATTGATTTATAGTTGAGGAAGCTAAAATTAACTGATTTATTCATTCAAGAGTGGACATTAAATTTCTCCATAACTGTGAATCAGTTGATCATCAATAAAATATGTTTTTGTTATCTTTCTTTTAAAAAATACGTCATATTATTATATACATAGAAATGAAGGACGAGATATTAAACAATATTTCAATCAATAAGAAAGAGGCAAAGCAGGGATTTAAATCTAGATATTCTCCTAGGTATTTGGTGCTGTTTTTACTTAATCTAACAGTTAAGAGTTGGTATTGTCCCCATTTATATGAGAAGCAGGGTCAGAGATGGTAAGAAACTTGCCTAAATTTTCATAATTTGGTGGTAGAACATAGATTTCCTCTTGGGCCTGTTGTTCTCCAAAGCCCATGATTATCCACACTAGGCTGCTAGAGTCTGAGGACTCCTAACCACAGCCAAGATACAGAATGCCAGAAAGGCACGCAACTAGATTTTAGGATCCTCAAGTTCCAGTCCCTCTTCTACCAGCAAATCCAAGTAATTATTTGACTTCCCTGCTTCTTGGATAAAAGCGAATAATGTTATCCTGGCCTATCTTGGATAGTTGTAAAGAGCATTATGATATGGTGGGTTTCGGTGGGGTTGGGAGATGGTGCTGAAAACAGCAATACGCTTGGATCTCCTAAGAGTTTCTGAGGAAAACCCTGTATTCCTGATTCCTTCTCTTTACATAGCAGCAGCAGAGAAGTAAGTGTTCTAATCTCCTGAATTTGTGGTGACATCACTTCTGGTATGTTAATTCTTGGGCTTCAGTGTAAGAAGAAGACCAGGAAATAGAGCAGGCAAGGCAGGACTGGAGAATCTTCTGAAAAAAGTATCCTGTGTTCCCAGACCTGGAAAAACAGGAGTTCTCCCATTCCAGGCTTCTGCCCACGTCTGTGGGGGAAAGAGCAGTAGCTTCCTAAGATACTTATTCTATCCTGTTCTAGAAAGGAGTTCACCACTTACAGAAAAATTGATTAGGAGTAGAGCTTAGCAGTGGTCTTGTCTTGGGTAAAATGTTTCATTCACTGTGTGAAAATTCTGTTGCTGGCTTAGAATCCTGGAGTGGCATTCTCTAGAGATTGGTCTGATGATATATGGGGGGCAGGAAAAAGCCCTCAGTACCTAAGCAAGATGATAAGAAAGTCCCACTGGATTCCCAAGAGGGATACAGGGCACAAGAAGCATGACACACTGGTCCAGGTCGAATCTGAGATCCTGGGATTTAGAAATCATGTGGGCTTCTTGGTTCCCCACCCAATGGGTGACCTTAAAATAAATATATTAAAGTGTAAGCCCTGGATTTCCAAAGGAAACACAAATGGCTAAAAAGGTTGGGAATTTTGTGATAACTCGATTTACTTCAACTATTAAAATATATTTTTTAATGCATTAAATTAGTAAAGCTTCCCCCACTCCATGGTATCCGAAGTTAGGATAGTGGTTTCCCTGGGGAGGGAGTGGGGAAGGGTTGGGTCACTGGAAGGGAACATGATGGTATCTTCGGAGGTGCTGGAAATTTCCAGTCTATTGAGTTGTGTCTGGTTATATAGGTGTGTTCACTTGATGAAAATTCATCAAGCTATATACATTAATGATTTATGTAATTTTCTATATATGTTACTTTAATGGGATTTTTTCTTAATAAAATTAAGATTTTGCTTTTGATTCTGTTTAGCAAGAAAGAACACCCAGTGAGGGCACAATGAAATGAATACTCACACACTGATGGTGGGACCATAAGTTGTCATAAGTATTTGTTAAACACAGTGTGTCAGTACAAGTCAGGAGCTTTAGTAATGTTTGTATTCTTTTTCTTATATTTGTGGAAATATCTTGAGTAAGTATCTCAGAATACAGACAATTATTTGTATGCCAACAAATTCATCACAGCACAGTGAAAGTTAAAACTATCCCAAGGGTTAAACAATAGACGAAATATGGCCTGTTTATGACAAAGTGTTATATAGTCATTAAACTGAGTGCTTGGTAAGTACAGCTTCCTAGGCAACCGCATAAAAAGGCAGGATGCAGCATTTGTCTCTTTAGTTTGGACTGTATTTAAGCACTTGATCTAATAGTAAGAATTCTGAGTTCTAGAAGTTACTTGCTTCTCAAGCAAACTGAGTTCTTTGGCATTAAAAAAATCCCACCCTCACACATGGCTGGTGGGAATGTAAAATGATGCAGTTGCTTTGGAAAATAGTTTGGTAGATCCTTGAAAGATTAAATGCAGAGTTACCAAGTGCCTCAGCAATGCAATGCTACTTGTAGATATATACTCAAGAGAAATAAAATCTGTCTACATAAAATGTCTACATGAATGTTCACAGCACTGTTATTTAGAAGAGCCACAAAGTGGAAACAACCCAAAACCATCCATCAACTGATGAATGGTTAAATAAAATGTATATCCATACAATGGAATATTATTCAGTAATAAAAATAAATGAAGCCTGATACATGCTTAGATATGGGTGAAACTTAAAAACATTAGGTTAAGTGAAAAAAACAGTAACAAAGGACCACTTATCACATAATTCCATTTATGTATAATGTCCAGAATAGGCAAACCTACAGGGACAGATAGAGTTGGGGGAAAATAGGGAGTGCCTTTTAATTGGTATAGGACTTTTTGGGGGAAATATCAGAATGTGTAAAATTGATTGTGGTGATGGTTGCATAACTCTGCTTATACTTAAGAACATTGAATGGCATACTCTAAATGGGTGAACTGTATGGCATGTAAATTATTTATCAATGCAGTTGCTATTAATACATACACACACACACACACACACACACACACACATGAGTAACCATTCTCCTGCATGACCTACAACTATATGACCTGCAATGGTCCAGGGCACATTCCAGTGCTTCAGATAATGATCTGTCAAAGCAGATTCTCCTATAAACCACGGTGTGCAGCCTGAACCTGTGATTAAATTTCTCCATGCCAGTCCTTATTGGCTTAAAACATCTTTCATACTTGTGGGGTTTTTTGTTGTTGTTTTTTGTTTTTTTTATCTTTCAAAATCTTTGACAAAACACCCAGGTACTGTGCCTGACATTATTGAAGCTATACGGGGGGTACACTTCTTGGGCCAAGTCACTCTCTAGGTGGCCCAGAAATGAGCAATACAAACATTTGAGCCTTTACCCTGTTGCCTCCGCCTTCTGGTAGGGTGGGGGGCTTCTAGCTTTCCTCACACCTCAGACTGCTCCCCTTCCTCGCCCTCCCTCAGGGTTCAGCCTGACCCCTCTGGTTCCTGAGGTCTCATGACAGGAAAGGGGAAAAGAAGCATAGAAAGCAGCATAAAGGAAAATAGTTTCCTCACACCTGCTTGCGACCTTGATCAAAGCAGCTAAAGGAGATAGAAGTAGTGGACCAATGCGAAGGGGCTTTTAGGAAGTACTGCCAGGGAACCGTAATTCCCTTCACGGTAGTTGAAGAAACCTGAACAAAAGAACTTTATCTGAAATTATTTTTGTTACATGAGCTGTTTTAACTCTGATAGCACTCAGATTAAAACATATAGCTGTTTTGGAAGTGTAGGTATTAAGAGTTTGTAGCTTAACCACATCTTTGTTGATGTGATTCCCATAATCTGATATAGTCTGTGGGAGAAAGAAGCCACAATTGCCACCGGTCTTGGCTTAAAGAGATTAAATGGGCAAAGCCACAGTTGGCAAAGCCATGATTGTTAAGGGATTTTTTGTGACAAAGTGTTAAGTTTCTCTGAGTGGTAGGATTATGGGATTCTCATTTCTTTGTCCTTATCTGTACTTTTTGAGTCTTATTTGTACAGTGAGTATCTATTAGGTAAACTATTAATGAAACCTCCCCAGTGCATGAGTTCCACCTGAGAGCTACTGAATAAGCAGATTCTAGGGGAAAGTACAATAGAACCAGAGAACAGAATGTCTCACATCAGAACATACTGAGATTTCCAGTAACCTAAGTTTGAATCAGCGTCCTAGCCTCAATGGGAGTTGGTCCCAAAGACCACGTACAGTGTTTCCATGACTTCGATTCCAGCTATATGCTTGGGAGAGTACTTGATTCGCATGGGCTAAGCCTCTATGTTTTGGAGAACTTCTCCTTCATGCTAATAACAGAAGTACAAAGATTCCTGTTCTAGAAGGTTAGATATGGGTCGTAATCCTATTCAGTTACTGAAGAGGTAAAAATTCCCATCACCTGCAAAGTGAGGCATTAACTAGGAAAATTTGAAGATTGGAAGTGGCAACTATCTTCACACTCGGGTAGGGTTATCACATGGAAGAGCCCCGGGGAATAGGCCAAGGTTAAAAAAAAAATTTTTAAGGTGAAGTTATAGAGCATTTTACCTTGACTTGGGAACACCCGAACCATCAGAGAAGTTAATTCCTGAAATAGACAGCTTCCTGCGATAGTTCCATGTTCACCAGAATCAGGTTTCCATGCTTCTGATGTTTCAAAGGGCCTTCCATGATCAGGAGTTGGACCTCTGAAATCTATCTAACCCAGAACTTGAGTCCAGTCCAGGGCTCTTGCCACCAATTTTGGTTTATTTTTATTACCAATAAAAATATAGCCCCTAGGCTAACGTGCACCCCAAAAAACACCATGTGGATTCAATGAATCATTGATTGTCCCGCTGTTGCAGCTGAAAAGTGTCCCCTTTCTGGAGCCGTGTTGAGCCAGCGCAGGGCTGTGAAGAGCTGCTGCCCTCTTGTGGACGTGAAGAATACAACCTCAAAAGTAATCAAGACGCACTTCAGGTTATCATCAGCACATACAGCCCTGTCTTACCTCCCCTCAGAAAACCTGAACTTTTTGGCCCAAGCCCTGAAATTCCAGACCTTGGCCCCTGAGGGCCCTTTGTTCCCATTCACCACACACCATTAAGGCCTATAGAATCCCGGAACTCTAATCATGATATAAAATCCTGGTTTCCAGAGAGCAGTCGGAATCCACGGATGCCGTTTCGGTTTATGAAGTGAACTTTAACATCACACTATGGAAAGAGCACTAGATTAAACTAAAGGCCCAGGTTCTAGCTCATGTTCTGCCCTTCCTTATTTGAACTTGAACATATCACAAATTTGTTACATTTATAAAATTCTTTTGCAGTTTGGAGATGCAATCCTTTGGCAAAGTGGCCTGTCAAACACATGCACTACTCACAGCAGCTCATCACAGCAAATGGCTGGATGTTCTGTTCTAGACTAGGGGACCCCCAGGCTTCTAACAAAGGGGACCAGACAACTGGAGGTGTTGCTCATTTATGTCTTCAACCTCAGATATAGCCACAGGCAGAGACTCTTCTCTTCCTCAGGAACTGTGGCAGACTGATAGGTTGTCCAGGTGTCTGTAAACATTTACCAAGTTTCCCTGGCAGGTTTTGCCCCTCTTGCTGAGGATATGAAGCTCTGAGACTGATTAGTCACTTAAAGATTTCTCACTGTTTCTAAACATCACGTCACCTGCCATTGCAGGGCTTTGGATAAGGAAGGGGGCAGCTATGGACACCACAAGGTCCACTTAAGCACTAGGCAGGTGTTCAAACCCAACCTGGTAAAGGGTCTGGAATAAAACTACAATTAGTAGCTAAGAAAGGCACATAACTTTCATTTTTAAAACCCATTTCTTTGTGCTTAAGTTTTCCCCACAAGATTTTCCCTCAAGAATTCCCTTGCCAAGTTATTCTTGTAGTCTACAAATGGTATATTTAGTTTAGTCAGAGAACTATTTTGTTTTTTATAGATTAAGCTAACTTTCCCTTACTAGTGTTAATAATTAGAAAATCTTAAAAGCACACAATGCTTTGTTGACCTCAGACATATGAAAATAAAACAGCTCAGTGAGGTATTTATTACACTGGTCTGAAAACATTTTTTCACTTACATGAAATCTAACAATCTGAAGTGACAGTCAATTACAAGCAATAAATGTTTAATGAGTCATTTAGTTAGCCTGACTTTTGAAGATACCTTTTCTCTTCCCCGGTATTTCAAGCCAGCTGAAATGTTCCCTTTTTTAAATGACGTAATCATAGTGAAAATCCATGTTAAAGGCCTCATTTTAACTGGTCCTTTAATTAGGTCTTATTGCTGGTACAAAAAAGTAAATATTAAGAAAATGTTTCCATTAAAAAATAAGTAACTAGCAAGAGTGCTAATAAGTCAACTATTCTTAAGTATTATGTAAAAATAATAAGTCAAATCTGCCTTAATAAAAGTTTATTAATAAAAACCTACTATGAGTGCCTACCGTGGATGAGACACTGTCTTGTCAGGAATACTAGTACTAGACACTGTCTAGTACACAAAATCTCTGATACTTCTAATATCCTTAAAAGGAACCTAGGCAAACAGACTCAGATTTGTTAAAAGACTAAACAGGGTCCTACAGTTACTGGCAGAACCAGAACTAGAGCACAGGTCTACCTACTTCTTGCCTGATTGAGCCTACATCTCCTAAAAGCTGCCTTGAATTGAAGAGTGGAGAGAAATGAAGGTCTCCTGTGATGCCACACCCTGGTTCTTAACCAGCATGTTTTCTTTATATTCTGGACATCTATTTAAGATTTTATTTGAAGCAAGGCTTCAATATGTATTTCATTTTCTATTTATCCATCCTCTGTCATTCACTGCTGACAGGTTTGAAACGAAGAATGCTATACAACACCTGTACTAACTCTTAAGCTTGGATCAAAATATAGTATGTTGGAAGATCTATTACTGCAGAAAGTGCTTGAAAGGGTAGAAAGGGCAGCCTGAAGACAAAAGGATATAAAAATTGGGCCATGTCCCTATAACACAGGGGGCTGGCTCACAACACTGGTTATGATGTTCAAAACTTGTAAATCAAAGAGTTGATTATATATTATATATCCATTTGTTGATATTGCTTTTCTGATTAGAAGATACAGAGTCACTTTAGGTAACTTCCATTTAATTTAACGTTTATTTTCATTTTATATCCAGATGTCACATTTTCTACATTAAAATATAATCATGCTGACTCCCCCCACCCCCATACCCTCAGAGAAAAAAGTGAAGAACTTTACATAACTGGAAAGATGGAATGCACAGAGAAGTTGCTATTGCACCAAGTAACAAAGAACACAAAGAGACCAAACAGTAGACATGGCAGAGTGCACAGAAGACAGCTCAGAACTCACAGCAAGGAGCGAGAATTAAAAGGCAAAAGCTTTTAAATGCTATCACTTGTGCCACAAGATTACCCTGAAAAGGCAGAGATGGGTCAGAAAACAGGATCAAATAGGGGATCTTCCAAAGGTTGCTCTCTAACAGAGTTTAAAATATCCATACGCAGAAGAGCTTTCTCCTCCCCGCCTTGCCCTCAGCATCTGGTAAACACTTTAGAAACTTAAACCACTGTTAGCATGTCAGAAAGTAGAATGGATATGGGTTTTTCTTTCTTCTTTTATTGTACCCCCACTCTTTCCAAGCAACAGTTATGTTAGTTATTTTAATTATGATTCCTCTGCAGGGAAACCTAGTAAGGATCATTAAGACAAGGCATCTCAGTACTATCAGATCAATGTCAGCTGTGCAAGAGCTGCAGGATTCTGTGTTACTCAGAGGGAGAACAGTATGACACAAGAGTCCTGACTCAACCACTAAAGAGAAAAAGGAAACTCCTTTTCTAATCTTGTCATTAAATAGGAAAGAGCAGGTGGACAGTAAAAACCATCTGCTTAGAACAGGAACACAGACCTATGGGCACAGCAACAATCCAAAAACAAATGCTCAGGGAAGAGGCTCTTGGCTCTTCAGAGAGGAGGCTTCTTTTAAGACCTGATCGTGGCTCTAAACTGGAGATCAAAGCATTGTAACTTCGGACAGTGATACTCTTGAGGGGGCTGAGAGGTACGGTCAAGGAGACCCATATAATGAAGACATTATTAGGCAACTAACTAGACCACTATGTACAAACACACACATCTGTAGGAAAACTTCACCTCCATCTCCATCCCTGTAGCTACTTTAAAAAGAGCACTGATGATCCAGGTTTTCTGAACAGGGGATATTTTAAAGTCTGTTAGAAGTTTAAAACATTGCAACACTGGCACAATATGTTACCTATTCTTTGTTTTTAATTACAGGGTAACAAGATAAACTCCAACACAGAGATGGGGGAATGGGGGAGTGCAAAAGGAATAAAGAAAACAGAACCAGTATTTCACAAGTGTATTGAGCCATCGATGAAGTAGCAGCTAATGCTTCGCAGAGTCTCGAGGGTAAAATTCACTCAGGGTGCTCTGAGGGATCCTCTTCAGCATTTCTTTGGGGAAGATTCGGAGCAGCTGCCAGCCAATGTCCAAGGTCTCATAGACAGTGCGGTTTTCATAAGGACCTTAGAAAAAATCGAAATTGAACGAATAAAGGCAAACTACTTCCAACTTACCAGTGTTATTATTTATTCCATTATATATGACTACTGTGAGCATCAAGTATTAACAAAAGAGAGAGAGAGAGAGAGAGAGAGAGAGAGAGAGAAACAAAGCAGTTAGGTGTCCTAACACTGGATGCAACTGAATGTGTAAGTGAGGGTACAGAGAGTAAGTAGAGGCCTGCAGGCTAGAGGCAGTGGGCAATCTGTGTGTGTGGGACAACTGTGGGCAACTGGGTAGGATCTAAATACCTAGAGCAATGGAAACTAGACCCAGTGTTTTGTCTATGGATTACTGAGAAAGGCAAGTTTTCCAGGAACAGGGGATGAATGTGAGAGAGGGTAGTACACTTATAAAACCTAAATGTCAACTGAACACACCTTGAACAGGTCAGTTGTTTTTCAAAGTTGTTATTATTCTTAGTGGTAGAGTCATTCTTATCCTGCAAATAAATTTGATTTCCTAACTATGGAATCAGAATGGCTGGAGTTCTGGGTTCTTTTCTCTACCAAAAGAACTTCATTTTTTATCGTTTTTAAGGTATCATGGTTCTGCACTAAAAAAAAATTATACCTATCTTTTTGGGTTTAATGTTAACAAGAAATGCATCAAATAAATAGAAGAATGTAGTGTGCATGATGCATTATTCCAAAGTTAACACATCTGTGTTGAGTACCACTGAGGTCAGAAATAGTGGCAAGGGAGGGCACCTGGGTGGCTCAGTGGGTTAAAGCCTCTGCCTTCGGCTCAGGTCATGATCTCAGGGTCCTGGAATCGAGCCCCGCATGGGCCTCCCTGCTCAGTGGGGAGCCTGCTTCCTCCTCTCTCTCTGCCTGCCTCTCTGCCTACTTGTAATCTCTCTCTGTCAAATAAATAAATAAAATCTTAAAAAAAAAAGAAATAGTGGCAAGGGAGAGAACAATCAAAACAGCTTGAAAATTGGACATGTGCTATGTAATGAAAACCATCACTGCCTTTTTATTAGAAAGACAATCAATACAATTAGTAATAAGTTTATTCTGGCAAATATCAGAGGAATATAGGGAGTCAGGAAAAGTGGTGAAAAAGCTGGCACTAATGACCAAGATGACTGGACAAGAGTTTGGACTAGGCCTTAAGACTCAAAGTTGGTCACAGATCAGTAGCTTTCCACATCATCCAAGAACTTGTACAGATAAAGAATCTCTGGCTCCATCCAGTTCTACTGAATCAAAATCTGCAATTTAACAAGATCTCCAATTGATTCAAAAGCATCTTAAAATTTAAAAAACACTGGACTAAGGTACACTAATGGAAATGAAATCAGAATAGGATATTTTAAATAAGAACAACAGAAATTGGCAAATATTTGGTTACTGGAGAATAAATGAATAAAGTTATGAATAATGCCCAATTACTGAGCTTGGGCTAAGTAGGACAATGTTCACACAAAAGGTTGACAAATTGAAAAGGAAACTGCTAGGCAGATTGTCAGCTTAAAAAAAACCTTTGGGTTCTGACCATGCTGAGCCTGAGGAGATAGCAGCATAAGCAAAGGTATTCTAGTTAACAATGTGGGATTAGAGTTTAGGGAAGAGGATAAGGATCATACAGAGCAATTCAGTCAACAGCAGAGGGAAAAAGTCAAAGCTGAGGGAGGAAGGGGAAGCACAGGAAGAACAGGGAGCTAGGCCTTTGAGAACACAATGTAGGAGCAGGAAGATATAAAATCAGAAAAGGAAATGAAAATAAGTGAATCACAAAAGCCCCAAACTCCTAAAGCATGAGATCCTTGCAGAGAGGTGAGGAGGAAGGAGAACCAGCAATGGAGGTGGCAGAGCAGAAGGCCAGGTGTAAGGAAGGGAAAAGTTCAGATGGGAGCTAAATGGATAATGGACTTGAAGGCAAAAAGGAAGGAGCCAGAGGGCTAAGTGGAAAAAGACATGACAGGCAGTTGGAAGAACCTCTTCTCTAATCAGAAGGAAAATCATGTAGAGATCAATGCAAATTCTCTCAAAGTGGGAAAGAAGTCTTCAAAACCATATATGAGCTTGTTTATGTTTGTAAGAAAATAGTCATCTTACCCTGAGCAATGAAGTTCCTCTCAAACTTCTGCAGAAATTCCAAGTAAAGAAGATCATCTGAGGTTAGGGCTTCTTCTCCAACAACGGCTTTCATGGCTTGTACATCCTTACCGATAGCATAACATGCATACTAAAGAGAAAAAAAATATTTATATGAACACAGATAAGATTTTATGAATGTTAAAAGTAATTTGGGCAATAAATTAAGAATATTTCTGTAGCTGTCTTTGTAAGGGACCATAGAAGGAATTTCACATTATTTACAAACATAATTCATATAAAGCTCACATGAAAGTACCAGATTTTATTATAAAGTAGCCTCATCGAGAAAGGAGTCTGCAGGCATGCAGTCCACAGGCACTACTAACACTCTAAAAAATACACTTCCTCAATATGTCAATGAGCTTATATTTTATAGAGCATCTGAAAGTCAGAACTCATACCATAGAGAAATCCATCTCAAAGTTCAAGAAAAATATTTGTGGTATGAGTAGGTTTACCATTTTTACTTTAAGGTCAAAGGTATTCTTTTTTGTTTGTGCTTGGTGTATAATCTCACAGAACTACAGAAATCAAGGATTACGGGGTGCCTGGTGGCTTAGTCAGTTAAGCACCTGCCTTCAGCTCAGGTCATGATCCTGAGGTCCTGGTATTGAGCCTCATATTGTGCTCCCTGCTCATTGGGGAATCTGCTTCTCCCTTTTCCCTTGCTCCTCCCTGCCGTCTGTGCTCTCTGGCTCTGTCAAATAAAAACAACAACTACAGAAACCAAGGATTTCATAGAATATATAAAGCTGTATCCCTTGTTCTTGTATCCCATGTTCTGATGAGTGCTTAATTTCTTAAGTAAGAAATTAAGAGTATCTTTTTAGGAATATTCTGTAATTACTATTATGGTTACTAATAAAAACCTAAAATGGCCTTATGGCTTGTTTGTTTTTAATTTAGAAATTATCTTGTATAGCATTAGATGTGAGTTTCAAGCAAATGATTTTTAATACTGATTATCAGCATTTATCCTTATAAAAAAGAGAAGACTGTTTGGTTCTAATGAATGATTGTATCTTCCACACGTAACCTATACTAAAATTCTACTTGGATGGGGGATAAGTATAGTGATATGGGAGAAAAAGAAGAGGTGTAAAACAGCAGAAAGAATTAACTAAGAAAGGCGTTCATTTCCTTGAGAGGATATACGTACCAGCTGGTTAGATACATCAGCATGATCCTTTCTGGTCATACCTTCTCCAATAGCAGACTTCATTAACCGTGATAATGAGGGCAGCACATTAATAGGCGGGTAAATCTTGCAAAGAACATGAGAGAAAAAATACATTTAAGTATAAAATTCAAGATTTACCAGTAGTAAAGAAGCATTTTGAAACTCATTATTATCCCTTAAATTACATAAAACTTCTATTTATCTCCTAGAGGAGTTCTAATATTTTCTCCTAGTTAGAAAATGAAGTGAGACTTTATGGCACAATATTTCTTTTGAGAATCAAACTCAGAAAGTGAAGTCTACAAAAACCATTACAAGATGATACTGAAAAACTAGATTTTCAACATTTGCTGATAGTATCAAATCTAATAGCCTCTGAGCTCTGACTCATATAACCACATACCAAATAAAAAGATTAACAGTAATTCCACCTAAAAACTGATATTAGAAGCCAGAATTTGTTATAGAACCATCAATCTTTTTTTGATTATTCAGTCATTAAATTAAGAAAATATCTTGTCATTTAATGACATGGATGGGCCTTAAGGGGATTATGCTAAGTGACATAAATCAGACAGAAAAAGGTAAGTACTATTATGATCTCACTTCTATGTGGAACCTAAAAAACCAAAAACCCACGAGCTTATAGATAGAGTAGACTGGTGGCTGCCTAAGATGTGGGCTGGGCAAAATGGGTGAAGGGGGTCAAAATGTACAAACCTCCAGTTACAAAATGAATTAAGTCATAAAGATATAATCCAGTGCACTGTGACTATAGTGTGTATAATAGTATATATAACAGTGCATATTTGAAAGTGGCTAGGTGACTGGATTTAAAAGTTCTCATCATAAGGAAAAAGTATTTCATAATTATGTGTACTGATGGATGTTAACTGGACTTACGGTGATCATTTTGCAATATATGTCTGTATAAAATCATTACTTTGTACCTACCGAAAGCTAATATAATGTAATGTCAATTATACATCAGTAAAAAAAAATAGAAAAAAACGTATTTCTGTATTAATAATAAGATTGGTAGGTATAATTATGGAATAGAATACTCCCGAAAATTCTTTGAGACCACTGACTCCCATTTTAAGGCACAATAAAGAAAAGTGGAAACTTAAATCTTAATACTGGCACTCTTACCCACAATAGGATCTTGGTATACAGAGATAACAATAATATAACCATATGAAAAATAACGATATTTTGAAACAAAATAATTCCTAAAAACAAAGTCATTAATCACTAAAGAGTTACTGAAGAGATTTGTAAGCTTTACAGCATTAATTAAATTAAGTTAAATACCTGTCTATTGTGCAGCTGTCTGTCCACGTAGATCTGCCCCTCTGTAATATATCCAGTCAAGTCAGGGATGGGGTGAGTGATATCTACCAGAGGAAGACATCTGACATTAGTTCAAGTGTCCATATCATATAAACAAATCATAGGAAGTCAGTGTGCATTACCTATAGCATTATATAAAATAGTGCTCTTTAAAGTAATTTTTTGTGATGACAGAAAAGTTCTGTATCTGTGCTGTCCAATATGGTGGCCACCAGCCAAACGTGACTACTGAGTACTTGAAATGTGGCTACTGTAAGTGAAAAAATTTATTTCAAATTTAATCTAATTTTACTGAACTTTGGAATTAAAATAGCCAAATGTAGCTGGCGATTATCATACTAGATGGTTTTATTTACTGAGTTGCAGCACAGTTAGACATGTATTGGCACATTAGGTAAATTAGCTGCATTCAGAAAAAGTACCATTGTCTCCTAGTTATTTCCCCCGAAAATATAAATAAAACTCCAATTTAAACACAAAGTTCCCTGGCAGAGGTTTGCCAATTTAACATATACTGAGAGAACATTCTTAGTTCATAAGCTATTCAGAAGGACACACACCATTTCAACATGGAAAGTATAAAAATGTTAGATAAGCAAAACACCATTATGTAGGCAGCACCAAGAAAGTTCTACAAAGCAAGACATTTCTAAGTTGGTTAAATTACATAAAGTAATTTTATAGGTACTTTTTTGGAACAATCATTTTCATGTCAGAGACAGTACAGTTTGAATTATGAATTTAGACTGCCTGGGTTCTAAAACTATCACTTCTTAACCTCAACAGATTACTTTACCACTTGTGCCTCAGAGTAGGGCATTTACCTCCAAGCTGCTATGAGGATCAAATGAAATATTTATAAAGCATTGAAAACAGCGCTCATTTATAGTGATTTACTGTTTCTGAAAATACCTTGTAAAATTGCTTTTTAAACACTGAGATAAGGACAAAAAAGCAGTCACATATGAGGACTACTGATTCGTTTCATCCCCGAACGTACACTCAAATAGGTACTGCACTGTGTGCTTTCACATGGCAAGTAAAAGAGAGTCATTTTTTAACTGTCCTCTGGTGATCACTCTGTCCTGAAAGTCTTGTGGCATTTACTATTTGTGCTTTTCACGTGACACTTAAGCTACCTTAACTTATTGGTGCATATACATAAAAAATACCCAAATCAATCCAAAAGATCGAATAACTTAGAGAATGAATTTTAAAAAAAGAATTTCCTTATATCTAGATCAGTGTCCCACAAATAGCAGACACTCAATAGTAACCTAATAAATGAAAAGTGAAAATTCTAATTACAAAGAAAATTGTTTTTCTTCTACAAAAGGATGACTACTATGGGCAGTTTACAAATGAAAAATTTCATTTTGATACAAATCACCTAGTTAATGTAAACACTTAAAGGATAAACCCTCAAAAGAATTTCAGCTCTAAAACAAAATAACATGGGGGAAAAGGCAAACCAAGAAACAGACTTTTCTTTTTTTTTAAGATTTTATTTATTTATTTGACAGAGAGAGAGAGATAGCGAGAGAGGGGTTACAAGCAGGGGGAGTGGGAGAGGGAGCAGCAGGCTTCCTGCTGAGTAGGGAGCCTGATGTGGGGCTCGATCCCAGGATCCTGGGACCATGATCTGAGCTGAAGGCAGACGCTTAACGACTGAGTCACCCAGGCGCCCCACGAAACAGACTCTTAACTACAGAGAAGAAACTGAGGGTTCCTGGAGGGGAGGTGGGTTGGGGGATGGGAAAATAGGTGATGGGGATTAAGGAGGGCACCTGTGATAAGCACCAGGTACTGTAAGTGATGAATCATTAAATTCTACATCTGAAACTAATACTACACTGTATGTTAATTAGCTGGAATTTAAGTAAAAACTTGGGGGGAAAAAAAGAATTTCAGTTCAAAAAGGTAGTTGTTCTCAGAATCAAGTCATTACAATGATTACGTCTGCTATAATTCAAAGACCAAAAACTTACCATCATTAGGCATGGTGAGAATAGGGATTTGAGTAATGGAGCCATTTCTACCTTCCACTCGACCAGCGCGTTCATATATCGTGGCTAAATCTGTATACATGTAACCTGGGAAACCTCGCCGACCAGGAACCTCTTCCCTGGCTGCTGAAACCTGACAGTAAGTCAAGGAGAAGAATGTCATATACCAGAATATGAAAAGTAAAGCTTAGAACACATTTGCTTGAACATACCCAATTACAAAGTTGGAAGTATCATCTTTTACTTTTAAATACTGTCTCTGGAAGATTTTTTAAAAATCTAACAACACAAGTTCAGATTATTCTGCAACAAAAATGCTGACAATTGGGAACCAAAAATTTTTTGCTACAATCATATCACCATAATGCAAATCTTTAATTAGCATGCTAGGAAAAAAATCTGCTTGCAATTTATAAATCAAAGAAAGTTATTTTAAAACTAAGAGAACATTCTTAGCTCAAAAGATCTATTTCATGCCATGGATCTTAACATATTTATGTAAGCTAATGCTAAAAAGATCAAAAGGGAAGGAAATACATCCCAAAGATCATTTGATGCAGTTTACATATTTAATTTAATCCTCACAACAATCTTATGAGGAAGGTAATGCTGTTGACCCTAATTTATAGCTGGGATCAAGGGTCAGTTAAATAATCTCTCAAGATCACAGAGCCAGGAGTCCATTCATTGCACAAAATAAGAATAGTTATAGTCTTTCTCTTGGAGACATGCACATTATAATATAGCTGTATATATTAATTGACAACCACCAAGAACCCTAAAGAATTAAGCCCAAGTTTTAGGTGCTACTTTGACACCACCAGAAGAGTATGCTATAGCAGTATTATTCCAAGTGTGGTCTGCAGACCAGCTTTTCTTAATGGGCAATGAGATAACACAGAAAGTAGGGTAAGCATTTAAAAACTCTAATGGCAATCTGATGGGAGTAATTTTATGTCCACTGGATCTAGTGGAAAAAAAAAAATCCCAGGGTTGTAAGTTGTGTATCTTCTTTAAAATATACACTTTTCTAATACCTCATCTTAATTATACTTTAGAAAATTACTGGTCTGTGATGGAAAAAAAGTCCTTCCCTGAAAAAGCACTGCAGCAGAGTGAGATATGGTGATGGATCTCAGGGATTTTTAAGAAACTAGATATTTATATAGCATGTCTCTTCAGAAGTCTTTTTTCTGGGGTGCCTGGGTGGCTCCGTGGGGGGGTTAAAGAAGTTTTTTCCCCCCTTTTTACATGTTTAAAAGAATAACTTACTCAAAATTTCAGTAACTTGTATTAGAATGAACACCCCAAACTTCTGGGTGGTACCTACTAGAACTTTAACACTGTTCCTAAATAAACACATTTTCTGAAGGAAAAAGTTCTAAAAAGGGTGCTGTCAGAGTATGCTCTTCATATATTTAAATACTAACATTATTAAAAGTGAAATTCTGAGAAGGGTTAAAAATTGACAATATGGACAAAGAACATCCTAGGGGAGTAACTGAACAAAGAGTTTGCTTGCATCATTTGCTGCCTTTTAGAATCAAGTCTTAAATGCAGAGATGTGACAGTATGATAACTAGGCTAATGATTCAGATCTCATCCTATAATCATTTCAACTAGGTTGACAGAAAAAAAGTTGTGCTTTCCTTTTTGATTAAGGTATTCTACTAAAATATGAGTGATGAAGCTTAAAAAAATGATTAAAAATAAAATAAAAAACAACAAAAAGAAAACAACAAAAAAAACATGATTAAAGAAAAATGAAAACTTGTAAAGAGACAAGGTAACTCTGAAAAGTAACCCTGAAAAGTAACTCTGAAAAGTAATTTTGAGAAAATGTTACCTCTCGAAGTGCTTCAGCATAAGAACTCATATCTGTTAGGATAACCAATACATGTTTCTCACATTGATAGGCCAGAAATTCGGCTGTAGTTAGAGCCAAGCGAGGAGTGATAATACGCTCAATACTGAAATGGAATATTAAGTCCTTTGTTACTCCAGTAAAAAGGCCAAAGACAAAACAACATGATTCTGGAAATTATAGTCTCCCTTCAAAAGTTTTAAATAAATTGAAGAAATTTATTTTAATAAATAAAAAAGCGATTATTACTTTAGAATAAGCAAGCAGTCGTGTTTTTTCATAATAAGAACTACTTAATGCTACAAAGTTAGATTATTTTAGAAATGGACCCATAATTTCTCAGGACTATATTCCTCTCAAAATGGAGAGAAAAACAGGGAGAGAGGAAGGGAAGAAACAGGGGAGTGGCTAGATTTCTCAGGCAAGAGGAAAAGATCATTTACTGAGTATGGTCTGGGTACTAGGTAATTTATATGTATTATCTCATTTAAAATGCACAACAACAGTATGAGACAAGTATTACTTGTCATATTTTCTCAAAGAGAAAACTGAACTTCAGAGCCTATGTGATTTGGCCAAAGCCAAGTAACCAGCAAGAAGTAGAGCTGAATTGAATTAAACACAGCTTCTCCCACTCCTAGCCCTATGTTGCTTTCATTGTAACATTTCACTTCCCTTGTCTTAGGTTACATTTTTGATCTAAAGCATGAGTGAACAGAAAGAAATAGCTCTATTTGGGGTGCCTGGGTGGCTCAGTGGGTTAAGCCTCTGCCTTTGGTTCAGGTCATGATCTCAGGGTCCTGGGATCAAGCCCCACATTGGGCTCTCCCCTCAGCAGAGGGCCTGCTTCCCCCTCTTTCTCTTCCTGCCTCTCTGCCTACTTGTGATCTCTCTCTGTCAAATAAATAAATAAAAATCTTAAAAAAAAAAAAAAGAAATAGCTCTATTTACTTACGTTGGGTCATTAGCCAAGTTCAAAAAGAGGCAGACATTGTCCATTGAGCCATTTTCTTCAAAGTCAGATTTGAAGAACCGAGCAGTTTCCATGTTTACCTAAATAGCAATGACTTCATCAGTGCTGGGAGAAGAAAAATTCTCAGTATTTCTGATGAAGGCTAATCTATGGATCTACACTGTTCCTTCTTTTGAAGTTTCAAGTACCCCCAAAATTTCACAAAAACCAACAGAGTAAACTTTGGGCATAAAGAAAAACTGTTTTGGGCATAAAGAAAATTATTCTTAAATTTTGCAGTCAAATGTTAAATTTTAATCCAGAGTTTACCCAAAATGCCAAGTTGCAACTTCTCTGCCTAGAAATAAATCCAATGATTTATGTGTGGTTTTCTACATTGTTCTAATAAAATAAACAATCTTTTAATGTCATACCAAAACAGAAAAAAATTATACTTACACCCATAGCAGCAAATACAATTGCAAAATTTTCCTCACTGTAATCCACTACATCTTTGGATTTCTTTACCAAACCAGCCTGGCGACAGATTTGAGCTGCAATCTGATGAGAAGTACAAAAGATCTGAGTTGAAATTCAAAATAACAGACCTAAAACAAAATAACTGAATATTTTTGAAAACCTTTTATTTGGCTTCTTATTAACATGAAGTGTTTAGAAATTCTCCCTTGTAAAATTTCACACCAAACAGATCCTTGCTCTCACCTCATTGTGTGGTAAGCCAGCAGCAGAGAAGATTGGAATTTTCTGCCCCCGAGCAATACTGTTCATGCCATCTATGGCCGAAATGCCAGTTTGAATCATCTCTTCTGGATAGATTCGACACTGAGGATTGATTGGCTGGCCTAATATATTTCCAAAAGAGAAAATTTTAAGACATTAAGACTACAACATATAAGCCATTTCTTTCTTCTCTTAAAAAAATCAGTTACTTTTTAAAATCTGAAATTGTTTAAGAAATTTTCCCATTAGTCTATTTAGGCTCACAAAATATATGGTAGCAGAACAAGTTCCTAAAATTAAATAAAGCTATAATAAACGAGAGAAAAATCCTAATTTAGAAGCCATTTACATTTCAAAGCTATTTACATTTCAGATATGCCATAGTGACATTTTATAATACCTTAAAATATTCTACATAAATTTCTGAGATGATTTCCAGAAAACATAAAATTATTAAATAATAAAGCAATTAATAGGGACCACATTGATTATCTACTTATAATATCACAAAAATCACTCTCTATTTGACAAAGATATAAAACAGAGGCTATTTTCTTCAAAACACAGAAACCCATTTAACATCCTACCCATGATGTCAAGGAAGTCTTCAGCCAGTACAACAGGACCTCTGTCGATGGGTTTGCCTGATCCATTGAAGACCCGACCTGTGAAACAGTAACATGACAGTACAGAGTGGACCATGACTCAAACAGGTAATTTTTAAGAAAGACTCCATGGAAATAGGTTTAAAAGAAAACAGATCTCTGCTCAAAATACATAACATCCATTTACCAAGCATATCCTCAGACACTGGTGTTCGGAGAATATCCCCAGTGAACTCACAGGATGTTTTCTTGGCATCTATACCTGATGTCCCTTCAAATACCTAGTGAGAAAGAGGAGTAATCAGAAGGGCAAAAGGAACTTAGATTATAAGTACTTAAGTATTATTTCTGTCTGTTCAACAGCCCATATAAAGTAAAATACATAAATGCAAACTATTTTCAATATAGTGAACAAAAAAATGTCCATGGTGATGAACCAAACTGCCAACCTCTAGACCAAGGTTTCTAGTCCAACTCCATCAAGCTAAGAATGTTTTGTTTTGTTTTTTTAATTTTTAAAGAGTTTAAGAAAAAAAAAAAAGGAAAAGAAAGGAAGAAGACATGCATCAGAGACCTTAGGTGGGCCCACAAAGCCTAAAAAAATCACTATCTAGCACTTTACAGAAGTCTTGCTGACCCTTCCTCTGGATTACTCCTTAGGGGAAGATGTTACTGAGAAAACTGGCATTTCCCATAATTGGTAACATTAAAAACTAGGTATTATAAAACACAATTTAAAGAAACAGGTTCAGATCCTTTGATTTCATCCCATAAATTATAAATTTTGCCTTTCATCTCTCTCCTTCCATGTGATTATCTGCTCTGTTAAAAAAAAAAAAAAAAGCTGGGCGCCTGGGTGGCTCAGTGGGTTAAAGCCGCTGCCTTCGGCTCAGGTCATGATCCCAGGGTCCTGGGATCGAGGCCCACATCGGGCTCTCTGCTCAGCAGGGAGCCTGCTTCCTCCTCTCTCCTCTCTCTCTGCCTGCCTCTCTGCCTACTTGTAATCTCTCTCTCTGTGTCAAATGAATAAATAAAATCTTTAAAAAAAAAAAAAAAGCTATTTACCAATGGCAGTGGAGCTACTGGACTAGAATGGATATAGGTGGCTAACATTTGGCAAAACAACAATAAAAAATAATTTTTTCTCCTGTCAGTAATCGATCTCTAAAGACAGACTTACTCACTGATCTCTAGAAAAGACAAGAGGTGTTCCTTATGTTTTTGTTCAACTAGCCAGGTTTTGAAAGTGATGCTTACCTGAACCACTGCTTTGGAACCACTAACTTCTAGAACTTGCCCACTTCTCTTCGTGCCATCTGGTAATGTCAAGTGGACAATCTCAGCATATCTGGGAAACTATACCGGATAAAATAAAAGATCAATAAGCAATATTTAAAAGTTCCCCAAATTATTCTGTATGCTCTACCTCTATCACAGCATGTATGCATGTAAAATCTCCCCCACCTCCCTAAACCACACAGGTATGTACTGAGAGTCTGTAACAGCCTCAGGTAGTTTACGTCCTTAAAACACTTACACTGGCACATATAATTTGGTAAACACAGCATAAGGTACAGAGAAAGGTCTTAAATCCATAAAACAGCAGCAATAAATTTTTTCTCCTGTGTATAGGTTTTAAACTTTGAGACTAAAGAAAGGCACGAAACTTAAAATAACCACATTCCCACTATTCAGAACTGATGTTTGCTTCTGGGCTGTATGTATACTCACCTGTATGCTTTGTGGAGAGGGAGATAAAATGCCAATTAAAAATACAATAATCACTATTATAATAAGAAAAATATGCCCTCAAACTCTCCTAACCAAATACATATTCCTCTTTCACTTTTAATATTTTAAAAAGCAGGTTTCCAAAAACAGATTTTAGTGTTTTATTTACATAAATAGCAACATACTAAGTATATCATCCTGCAACTTTTCATTTTCTTCACTTGACCTTATGTTTTGGATCTGTTAGGTAATATTTACCTCATTTCATCAACATAAAAAGCACATCACTACTTTGAGTGATGTAAAGGAAAATCTCAATTAAAATACGGTGCACCACTGATTGTAAAATTCCTGATTACGGAGATAGTAACATGAATAAATGGGCATCTTAGAACCAATGTTAAAATAAAACAAATGTAGTTAAAATGACACATTTAGTAGTTCTCTACCAATGGACTTCAAGGCTGTTCCAAATTTACACTATTACAAACATGCTACAAGAGCATTCTTGCATGCAGTTCCTCAGGCCAAGTGTGTTTTCCCTAAGGTATTTGGTTACCACATGGAGGACTACATACAGGCTGTGCCCATTCTATAAATTTTCAAATTACTCTGCAAAGGAATTGTATTAATTTACAATCTCCCTAGCAGTATACAAAATCATCTTTTCCCTACACCTATGCCAATCTTACATTATTGAACTTTAATTTTTGCCATTTTGATTAAGTAGAAATTAGCATCTTTTCAACTTGTTAATTTTCCTAATACTGAACAGTTTTTCATGTTCACTGACAATTCACTTTATAGCTTATATCTCTTCTTCATATTCCCTATATTTCTTCCACTTTTCAAATGGATCTGCTTTTCCTTTAATGTGTAGGAACTTTATAGATTCTGGATATTAACCCTTTTGTAAATATGTGCTTCTACTCTGTATCTTGCCTTTTATTTTTGTATCTTATCATACAGACGTTTCAAAACTTTTTAAGTAATAAAATGACTTTTGTATCTTGCTTAGGAAAACCTTCTAATTTAAATTTACACAAATGGTTCTCGATTTTGTCTTCTAACAGGTTCTTTAGGTTTAGGCCTTTAACTCAATTGGCTCTGTTTGTGGTATGCAATTTTACTTTTCTCATTTTCATTCTTTTTCATATAGGAAGTCAATTACCCCAAAAATATTTACTAAGCAAAACATGTCCCCTATTGACCTGTAATGCTGCTTTTATCATTTACCAAGTCAAACACCCAGTGTGACAGGAACTGGTTTCAGAATGCTTAATTTTGCTCCACTGATAGAACTGCTTATGTCTGCACCAAATCTTTACTCTAAATTACTCTATCTCTAACTGATTCTGTTCCCTGGGTGGAATCAATAGATTTACTCTGAGTCTTTTCAATTACAAACATGGAATCTCCATTTATTTTAAGTCTTCCAAGAAAGTTTTATGGTTTTCTGTAAATAATGAATTCTGGAATATACAACACTCCTGATTTCTGTACACTGATTCTTGGATCTAGCAACTCTTTGTTACATCAGTTTCTAATAGTTTGCCCACTGAATGACTTGGGTTTTAGTTAACTGTATCACCAAGAAATGATGACAGCTGTGCCTTTTCCCTTCTAATAGCTTCATACACTTATTTCTTTTTTCCAGCAGCACTGGTTAGGTTCTAAGTACAAAGATGGATAGTGGTGGTAACAACCAGGCATCCTCATCTTGTTTCTGATTTAAATGAGAATGTTACCGGAATCTCTTCTTAAGTATGCTGTTTGCTACAGGTTATGGTGGATAGCTTTTAAGAGGTTAAAAGTTGGGCACCTGGGTGGCTCAGTGGGTTAAAGCCTCTGCCTTCAGCTCAGGTCATGATCTCAGGGTCCTGGGATAGAGGCCCGCATCGGGCTCTCTGCTCAGCAGGGAGCCTGCTTTCTCCTCTCTCACTGCCTACTTGTAATCTCTCTCTGTCAAATAAATTAAAAAAATCTTAAAAAAAAAAAGAGGTTAAAAGTTTGTTCTACTCTTTATTTCCAAGAGATCTTTTCTTTTTTTTAAGGAAATGAGTAACTTTATCAGATACTATTTATCAAGAAGGCCATAAGCTCTTTCTAGTTTAATCCATGAATGAACTGAATTAAGCTAAATTACTGATATATTTCCTAAATCATCTTGTATTACTGAGATAAATTCTACTTTGTCATAACTCTATTTTATTACATAATTATTTTTCCTAATTTCCAATACATGAGTATATTTTTATTAAGAATTTTGGAATCTTGGGGTGCCTGGGTGGCTCAGTGGGTTAAAGCCTCTGCCTTCGGCTCAGGTCATGATCTCAGGGTCCTGGGATCAAGCCCCGCATTGGGTTGCCTGATCAGCAGGGAGCCTGCTTCCCCCTCTCTCTCTGCCTGCCTCTCTGCCTACTTGTGATCTCTCTGTGTGTCAAATAAATAAATAAAATCTTAAAAAAAAATTTTGGAATCTGTGCTTATAAGTGAAGATAATTGTCTTTTTTCTTTTCTACTATTACCCTTTGTCTGGTTTGGAAATTAAAAATATGCCAATTTCAGGGATGCCTGGGTGGCTCAGTTGGTTAAGTGTCTGCCTTCGGCTCAGGTCATGATCCCGGGGTCCTGGGATCGAGTCCCACATCGGGCTTCTTGCTCAGCAGGGAGACTGCTTCTCCCTCTGCCTAACACTTTCCCTGCTTGNAAAAAAAAAAAAAAAAAAAAAAGAAAAAAAAAAAAGAAAAAAAAAAAGAAAGAAAAGAAAAAGCCAATTTCTTAACATGAACTGAGCAGCAGTCTCCATCTTTTATTCTGACCCAATTTGTGTAAGATTATTTGTTCCTTGATCCTTTAAGTTAAAAAGCCACTCTAAATCTGGTGTTATAAAACCATTCTTACAACTACATATAATTTATTTACCAGTTTCTCCTCAGCTGGAGCTCTACCCCAAGCAAACATTCAATGAAACTTTTTGAACACTCTTAAAGTTACTTCCCCAAAGATGTCTCCTTAAGTCCTTCTGCTTATTCTCATAGCACCCCACACACAGCCTTCATAGCACTTACTAATCAGATATGTTTATCTGCATTATATATGCTTCTCCCCTATATGATGCTCCACTGGGGGAGGACCCATGGTTCACCATCCTATCTTATGTTCTGAGCTCAGTGCTTAACATATTTAAACCCGAATATTTATTTTGGCTGCACCTGGGTGGCTCAGTCAGCTAAACACTGACTTCAGCTCAGGTCATGATCTCAGGGTCCTGGAACTGAGCCCTGTGTTGGGCTCTGCTTGTCCCTCTCCCTGTGCCCCTCCCCCTGCTCATGCACTCTCTCTCTCTCCTCTNAAAAAAAAAAAAAAAAAAAAAAAAAAAAAAAAAAAGCAAATATTTTTCTTTTCAGTAACATATTTACTAACAAAAAAGTTTCATGTTTTTAAAATGAGAGTCAAAAATGTTATCTAATAAAGACTATAGAAAAAAAGGATTAAAAAAAACCAAAGAAAGCTTCCTATCTTTTCCTCAAAAATAGAAGTGTAGGCTCCACTCTTTTCTTTTTTCTTTTTTTTTTTTTTTAAAGATTTTATTTATTTATTTCACAGAGGGAGAGAGATCACAAGGAGGCAGAGAGGCAGGCAGAGAGAGAGAGGGGGAAGCAGGCTCCCCGCTGAGCAGGGAGCCCGATGCGGGCCTCGATCCCAGGACCCTGAGATCATGACCTGAGCCGAAAGCAGAGGCATTAACCCACTGAGCCACCCAGGCGCCCTCCACTCTTTTCACAAAACATTAATGGACACCTGCATAAACGTACAAATTGAGTGCACTATATTGAGACTTCGAATAAAATTGCAGACTAATATGAGACTGTGGCCAGAAGGTAAATTTGTTATGTTTAATCCTGAGGTTAATTTGTATAGGTACCTTGTCATGCATAAAAACATAATCTTAGTGCTAAAATTGAAGAGACAATGTATTTTGCCTTTTCTTTTATGAAATGTTTTTCAATTTATTTTCAGCTTCCAGAGGGGTCACAGCCAAACATATTTCCATCATTATTTTTCTCAACTAATAATTGTGTGCCTTTCCCCCAAACCACCCCAACACCAACCAGTATATAATTACTGTTCTAGAGAGCATACTATATAAATTATTTCCTCTGAAGATATTCTGATCATAGCACTCAGGTAGGAGGCTTTCCCTAGAGTATTCAATTATGGTTTATATTCTACGTCACTTTTTCTATGATAACAATAATAGTGTTTCTAATTCTTATGTATAGGTGTAGCTAAAAAACCAATATATAACTAAAAATCCCTACAACAAACTAAGCAAAAGCTATTCTTTGCTTTAGGGCTTTAATCACTGTTGAGATAATCTGTTCTTGTTTATTTGTTACCTGAATACCAGTGTCAGGCCCTCAAAGATAAAAGTAACTGTTTATTCGCTCAAAGACCTTAAAATTTAGTAAAAAAAAAAAAAAAAGACAAATACTATTAACAAATAGTTATAACACATGGCAGTCTATGACAAGAACCATCAGCTACCACAGAGCTATACAAGAACGTATAGGTTATAAAACACACTCATATATTATTATTGTTTTTCCTCAGTAAACCTATGCGGTAGGATTGACCAAAAAAAATTTTCCAGATGACATAGTTTAACATAATCCATAGTAGATCCACCACTGGAGTCCAGTTTTCTGACTTTTGATTTAAAACTCATCACCTACATAGCACTGACATTCAGACCAAAGAGTGGGTTAAAAATCACAACATAAAATTTAAAGTGTACTGAACAGGACTTAATGCCATGTTTTTACACAAATGGTTAAACGGTGATCACAGTGGTATTACCTTAACATGATCTAAGATCACTAGTGGACCATTGACTCCTGATACTGTCTTGTATGCTAGAAAGAAACAGAAGAATCAGCTTTAGTCAAACAGGACAACTACCTACAATTACCTCTGTAGTATTACCAAAAAGCTCCTCTCTCTACGGCACCTATTATAATATGGAGCACTCAAACGGTTACAAAAATTTTTAATTGAATTTATAAAATATACCTGTGCCTGTACAATTTTTCATTATCCACCTTCATTCTAGCAAAAACATTTTGCATTCTTACTGTAAGTCACTTAGTTTTAAGGACCCAGAATACAAAAACAAAGAAGGGACAGAGGGGCAGAGTTCTTTCAAGAGTTTCCAGTTTTATATGGAGAAGGGGGAAGAATTAAGGGCTGTAACAGAGGTGTACAGAGGGTTTGTGGGAGCAGAGGAAATACCTAGCAGTAGTTCTTACCTAGAACCGAAAAGGAAATGCTTTAAAGAAGAGGTGGTACTTAGCAAAGTAGATAAGGGAAAGGAAAGTCTCAACATCTCTAAGCACAAGTGACAAAACTCACAAAGGAAATCTGAGAAAATGTCATCTGTGAGGTAAAAGTCATAATTAAATTATGTCATAAAAACTATAGGGAAAAGAGCTTCAGGAAGAGAGGAGTGGGCAATGGAATGAAAGGCCAGAGGACAAATAAGATCTTTTAACAAACAAACAAAAATCAAATATTACTGTTAATTTAGAGACTTCTATTTTCTACTGCAAATTATTCTCCAGGAATAAACTACCAGTCTATAGGGCACTACTCAAATCTTTCATTTTAGAAAAGAGGTAGCTATCCTGCAACCCTACCACACCTACAAACATGTCAAATTTAATGGTAATTAGGTATAAAACAGAACGTTCAGGAAACAATAATTCTAACAATGTCAGAATTAACTAAATTTCCTAATCAGAACAGCTGAAAAAAAAAATAAACGAAGAAAATTTACTACAAGGCATTGAATACGTGATGAGAAACTGTTCACTAACTGAGAATTTTTTACTTGATTTCTGCAGAGGTCTTGGGACAGAAATTTCTGGTACAAATGTAGGCTCCTAAGAATGAGGAAAACATTTAATATATCTAGTCTGTCCACTCAAGGGGCTTAAGAACTTAAAAACAGGAAGCAAGTGCCCTGGTACAACTGCTGCAAATAGGAAAGCACTCTCAGGGGCACTTACTTGTCATTCATACTCATAGGACATTTAAACCTGATACCAAATATTTGCCTGAATATCTGTAATTATCTCAAAAGAGGTTACCAAATGACTTTTTTAACCTTAGATAATAAAAGGCAAGTCACAAATTTAAAAACTGAAGTCACTTGAATGGATGGTAATGTAAAAGAATTAATCATTTGTTCCCTTTAAAGAAAAACCTCAGCTGTCACACTTATTTTAATGAAAATCTTAACCACTGTATTAAACTATTAATACTCTTAAAAAATAATTCCTACCCTTAAAAAATTTGTTCTCATTTTTAGTGTGTTCGAACATTCAATTTTTTAATGACTTTCTAAAACTGCTACATAGAAATGGAGAGGGAGCTACATCTGAAACATGTTTTCTTAGAACCCAATTTTTAAAAATAATGAAACAACAGCTCAAAACCATCACTTAGAACAGGGATAGGCATAGGGTGTGAGCTGGTGGGGTTGGGGGAGGATCTAGTTTTGAGATTTAGAAGCAACTGTTTTGAATAAAATGTAACCAACAAAATCCTTCAGGTTCTGAAAATTCTCTCTACTTTTTCCACCATGATTTCACCTCCTTTAACTTTAACCTCTACAATAAAGATGCTTCAGAATCTCATGTTTAAATTTAAACTCATTTAAAATTAGGAAGTTTTGCCAGTCACAAGCAAAGGCATGACTGAGAAAAAGAAACATTACTCATTGTTTTTGCTGGAAACAGTGAATCAAGCTGACTTCTACTAAGATTCTACTTCATCAAAAGCAGTCTCTAAATTTGCAACAATGTATACAGTCTTTAAAAAGCTTATAAATAATTATTCAAATTAATTAATTAATACCTATGCCACCAATATACATTTATTAAGTACTTGTCAGGAATTCTCGCTTAATCTCTATAAAAGATCTACCAAGTTACAGGAGAGAAAAATGACACTCAGAAATCAAGTAACTTGCCCAAGGATCTGAACTTACAGTCTGGCTCCAAAATCACTTGTTCTTTTAATTCTGTACTGCAGCTCAAATTCCAAAACAAACTGGTTGTTTTTTTGTGGTCTGGTACACTCTTGTAATTATTTGCAAGACTTACGTAGCTATACTAACTCAGAATAATTTCATGAGTCTGCAACTTTAGCTATGAAAAAGTAAGCTATTTTTACTATTTAATGCATTGGACAGTATTCCCTTGTGTCTACATTTTGTCACTACTGCTAAACAATCTTTCTCTAATGGGAATATAGCCACTGGAAGAGTTTTTAAGTAGAAAAGGGAGAATCTAATGGAGATGCTTACTTCAGCAGTTTCTCCTCACTGCAAAACACACACACACAAAATGCAAGGAGACTACTTCAGATACAAATCAGAGCTTAAGCAACATGCTCAATTTAAATTAAACTGACATATACAAACTGAACTAATAAATGTTATAACCCAAACCCAAACAAAAATATCACCACACTTTACATTTGGAGACTGCTTCACACTTAACACAATGTCTTCAGATAGGTAACCTCATTTCAGGCTCACAAAATGCTGGGAGGTAGGCAAGGCTGATATACCCACTCTACACTCAAAAGAACTAAGGCTCTGAGAAATTTGTTACTAAAGGGGAGAAAAAGACTTAGAACTGGTTTGTTTGTTGGTTCGTTTGGCTTCCTCCACCCCCACCCCAATTCTAAGGTTGGTATTCTATGACCTTGTATTTCTGAACTTAGTCTCCAATATAATTTAAAAACATAGATGACATATTTCCTAACATTTGGATTAAACAAGTACTAAGACAGGGTTTATATAGCAACTATAGCTCTTTTCTGTAAAATTATTTAAAAAAATACAAGCAGAGAAAATGATATTAAACACTATTTAACTCTGAACAGTATTTATCCATCCTTCCTCACCATTAACAGCCCAAAGCAGAGAGAACAGTTTCGACTAAGGCTACCAAAGACATTATAGCTGCTCTTCTAAAAAGTCAAAACCCATTCAAAAGTTATATAAACATTTCTGTTAACCAAAATAATGAACACTCTTATGAAAATTTCCAAATGAATAAGAAGTTAGGTCTGCAGGGGATATTCAGAACTTCTGACAACACTAACACAAGTTTACATTACATGGTGAACACATTTTAAAACCCAAAAGTTACATCTTTGTGAACTATCAACCAGGCAATAAATACTTATGGAGTAATATTTCAAAACCAAAATCTACAAAGGTTTTAAGAACCACATGTTTTGTAAGATGACATCCTCTTCCTCCTGCAGGATATGAGACTGTTCAACACTAGCAGAGCCACTTAATGATTGTGAAATTTTCAAAGAGAAAATTAGACAGTCATTGCACAAGAGATCCAGTGCTCCAGCCTCCACCTTATTAGCAAAACAACCCCCTCCCCCCCAATCATCTTGTTTTGTGCAAGAACAGTAGAGACTCACACCCTGACAGGTGAGCAATGAGGGAGAGGTTCTAGAAAAAGTAGGCCTATGATTCCTTTACTTGACTTTTCATTGAGGCTACCTCTACTTTATAAGATAAGAAACTTAAAGGTTAGTTCTGATCTAAGGTCTCAAGAACAATGGAGATTAATTCAAAATGTTCAGTGTCTAAAAGTTCAATATGTATTACCGAACCTTGCTTTGGTTTAAACAACATATTTTCTTTCCTTGTGAATTTAGAAACTCTACTAAAGTGCTCAAGGTAACTCTAAGGCTGTATATCTCATTTTCCATTTCTTGTTAACGGACCCAATATTGTGAAATTGTTTTAAAACGGGATCTAATTTGTACAGTCAATATTATTCAGTCCCATTCCTTCATTCAAAAGCATACATTAGATAACTATAGTAATATACCGCCTAAGATGATGGTATAATCAATCTTTAGAAAAATTAAGAGATAAGTCAGTATTTATTCAGAAGCAATTAAAATGGGTGGGCTAGAATAAAGAATGTGGCAATTTAAGAAAAGGATGATATTCAAATGTAGTTAGCTGTTAGTCTAAGTATGGTATCATTTATGCTTTTTAGCATAACCCGGATACAGAAAAGCAACTCAATCAAGTGTCCAAACTCCCTACTCTGATTCCAGCCACATGAAGAATCTACTAAACTATTAGAATAAGGGGTGTAAATGTTCATAAAACAATTACAAGACACCTTCAATGTGTCAAACACTGCGCTAGGCAGAGGATACAAAAAGGGTTCCTGAGGTTCATTTTTAAGCATTATATTGCGACAACTCTGTCAGGAGAAATCTCATCTGGAATTGTTTAGCCACTGGCTACGCACACAAAGAATACTGAAAAGGCATGCTCATCTCCCTTAAGGGTTAACAATCATGGAGTACTCTTGAAGCAATTTTACTTTTTCTGTTGATACTCCTCAAACTGACACAGAATGAATAATTATATGGAAACTGACTACTGCATCCTTATAATCTTTTCCTAGAAGCACCACTAATATCTATCCATCCAAAGAAAGCAAAGCATGTAATGCAATTCATAAAAGAGAATATGAATTGTTAGGTATAAATGTATCGTCAGAATCTACAGAAGAATGCAATATCTGTTAATTTCCTGAAACATTCACTTCAGCTTCTATAAACCTCCAATTAGCACTCTCAGATAATTCAGATAATTCCCACTGTAAAAAGCACATCTCAGCAAGCCATGGAATCAACTGTGTTTTTCTTCTTCCTCACACTGCAGTGCTGTCATATGACCTAGTGACAGATCAGGATAGGATTAGTCAGACTGGAGGGCGGCTAGACTGAAACCCTTCATCTGAAATTCTTTTTAACCAATGAGCCACCCACAAACAGGCATTCTGGCAACTAACCAGTGCAAACATAGTCTCACCACCTGGGGAAACATCAGCTTTTCCCAAGTTTTAAAAAGAGTCTATTTCCAGGGTTCATCCCAAATTCCGAAGGAAGCTGTGAAGAGATCTGGTGCCACACAACTGTATTGTTTAGTAATAAAAATATTTCTTTTGGGACTACTGGATAGTCACTTAAAACCTCATTTATTAAGGCAGGTGTTTTTTGCTTTTTTTGTTTTTTGCTTTTTGTTTTTAATAATTGCAACACTTAAACACGCATATGATATATTTGGCACATAATACTATATAATATGGGCAAAGCTGCTTGGCTTCCCCAAGATAGCCTGGCACTTAATTGTGTTAGGTTTAACCTGTCAGTAAATGAAGAGACAATGGTAAAAACAAAACAAAACAGAACAAAACAAACAAATAAAAACGAGAATTAAACAGAATTTTAGAGGCGCCTGCTGGCTCAAGTCGACTCTTGAGCAGGCGACTCTTGATCTCCGGGTCGTGAGTTCAAGCCCGGTGTTGGGCTCCACTCTGGGTGTGCAGCCTACTTAAAAAAAAAAAAAAAGAAGAAAGAAAGAAAGAAGGAAAGAAAGAGAATTTTAGTTTCTGCTCTGCCAATAACTGTTTAAAGTCTGGCACGTTCTGTCCCTCCCAGCACCGTAGGCTTCCCACTGTAAAATGAGAGGGTTAGACTAGATGGCCCGCAGTGTACTTTTCAGCTGTAGCTTCTCTCATATCAAGGTGTACTCCTGTGGAGCAGCCCCTCCACAGAACATCTCCCTCCGGCCGCCGGCCTGACCTTCAGTAACGAAGGGCCAGACCGCGTCAGCGATGACCAGCCAGGAAGACCTACACCGACGGGAGGCGATGGGAAGGGGCGTTCCCTCGATCCCTACAGATCCAATGGAGGTCAGGGGATGATTAAGATTGAAGCGACAAGAAGCGGCCTTCCTTTAGAGACCCGAAGCAAGAGCCCGAGGGTGCTCCAGTCAAGGAAGTTGGAGAGGGCGGGGCAATAGCCGGGAGCCCACCAACCCTAGGAAAAAGTTCTCGCCGAGGCTCTTGCCCACCGCCCACCTATGTTACGAAAACATCAGGTACACTCAAACCTCCTTCTAGAGACAGACTAGTGAGTCAAAATAGATGGGGTGAGAAAGGGAAAAATAAATCCCCCTCCCCCGCTAAGCAGGTGAATGGAAGCATGAGACTGAGCTAAGGAGCAAGACAGGATTCGTCTTGTTCTCTGATACTCACTGAGGCGAGGCTGGGAAAGGTAGTTCCGGCTAACTGCCAGCGCTTGCTCCCGAGATCCCACCACAGGCCCACTGGTGGGCACGGGTAGCTCGGGCGCGGCCCCGTTCACGATCCCCCGCATCGCTCGGAGCGCCATCTTGTCTCCTCCGTCCCGACTGGCCCCGCAGCCGCGCCGCGCAGGCGCAGATATAGCTGGGGTGGCCTGCGCTCCCGGCTCCGCCCACGCCCGCTGCGGAGCGCAGGCTTCGCCCCGCCCCCTTCGCAGCGCACCTCCCTCAGCCTCGTGACTCGGGCTCCGCGTGGGCGGGGCTGAGCCCGCGCACTGGCTAGAGGAGCTGACCAGCGTGCTGCGAGGAAGGGCGCTGGGCTAGGGACAGAAAAGAAGCGTTAAGAGGGTCCCAGATAGAAAGGCAAGACTTAAGAGAGAAGAAACAAGGAAAAAAGGATGCGCATGAAAGGAGGGAGGGGGAACAAAGGCGAGCATGTACAAGAAAAGGTCAACTGGTGTCCATTTTCGTGACATTGAATGAGGAAGATTCTGAAAGTTCTGAAAAAGCACTTTGAAAAACAAATGTTAAACCTATTCTAGTGATTAACAGGGTAGTGTGTGCCATCATTTCTTGCACTTTTCTATCTTCCTATCCAATTTATTCACTTATGTATCCGTGAGAATGTGTGTACTGTGGGGAGATGCTAAAGACCACCTTTAAGGGATCACTAAGATTAGGGGATGAACAAATGGAGAATACCCTGCAATCAAATTTGGAAAGATATTAGAATTGGGGAAACCTAGAACACATGTCCTAGATGCAAAAGGAAGCGAAAATCATTAGGACAGATTATTGTATAATGCCAAAAACCGAAGATAAGGCCAGTGATCAAAGTATTAGAAATATACATTGTATTTGGCCATTAGAAAATCATTGTGATATGATGGGGAGATGGATGCTTAATAGATAACAGTAAACTTTTGTACATATGTGAAAATTTTAGGGTTTGAATGGTATGTCTGGACGGTATATTACAAATTAAATGAACGTTACTTGGTTATTTAAAGTCTATTCTTGGTGAATCTCATTTCCATGCCCTTGGGTATAAATGCCCATAGCTCTTTTGAACCATATCACTGAAGCAAACGTTCCTTAATTTTGAGTATATTGAGCATCATTTATTATATCTTAATAATTATAGAAAAGAAAGGGAAAACAATGATAAACCATTTTGTTTTGTGAGAATGACACAATTAAGATGGAAAGAGCATAAGGAAACAAGAATTTTCATATTTTATTGCTAAACATATAATTAGTATATTATCTAGAAAAGCAATCTGGTGGTGTCATATTCATCTATCATGTATGTATTTATCTATGTCAGTATATATGATAAATATTTTCAATTACATATTAATTAGCTACATATGCATCACATATATGATATGTGATCTATATTGATCTATATACATATACATGGATATACACAGTCATATTCATTGAAACATCTTGAAATAACAAAAACCTAGAAATAATCTAGATAGCCCTTCATAAGTTACATCCTATCCAAAGATATTCCTTAACCTTTGAAGAATTCACTGTAGCCTTAAGTGTTGGAATTAAAAATAAAAAAATCCTTCAAAATACATTATTAAGTTTTTAAAAAAGCAATTGCAAAGTAGATTAATTTGTATACATTTTAAGTAGTATATAAATATCTAATATTGTAAGTATATATGTAAAAGTTTATATAAGTATAAATGTAGTTATATGTATAAAGAAGTATATCTGTAGATATAACCATGTATGTACATATGTGAAAGAATTCTACATTTTTAAAAAAAGATTTTATTTATTTGATAGAGAGAGTACAAATGGGGGGAAGCAGCAGAGGGAGAAGGAGAAGTAGACTCCCTGTTGAACAGGGAGCCCAGCATGGGTTCGATTCAAGACCCAGAGATCATGAGCTGAGCCAAAGGCAGACGCTTAACCAACTGAGCCACCCAGTCACCCCAGGAGAATTCAACTTTTAATTTCATAACCCATCTGTGTAGTTTCGATCCTTTAATAGGTTTTTGCAGTGAGTTTTTTCCATATATACAACAGCTTCGTTTTTTTCCTTATAAAAATACAATCTGGTATTGTCATGTTAATTTTTCATGATAGTAGGTACGTATCAAATATGAATATCAAACTATTAGCTATTGTTACACCTGTTTTTCTTGTGTTCTAAATTTATTTTCGAAAAGTAATACAGTAATTTATTCTTTTTTTTTTACATGTGCACGATACAAATAAGTCAAAAGTTTCTCTTGAGGGGTAGGGCAGGGGGTCATGGGGGGTAGAGAGGGAAAAAATGAAACAAGATGGAATCGAGAAGGAGACAAATCATAAGAGACTCTTAATCTCACGAAACAAACTGAGGGTTGCTGGGGGATAGGAGGGTAGGGATAGGGTGGATGGGTTATGGACATTGGGGAGGGTTTGTGCTATGGTGAGTGCTGTGAAAGGTGTAAGCCTGATGATTCACAGACCTGTACTCCTGGGGAAAAAAAAAAGTTTCTCTTGATTCCCATCCAGTTCCATTCCGAAAGAACCATTCTTGTCAATTTGATAGGTATCGATATAGATTTGAGGTGTGTATAGGTATTTAATATAAATAAGATGCTGTTGTACATACCATTCTGTGTTCTATAACTTGCTCTTTTCATTTAATAATAAATCCTAGGCATCATTTCATATCATTACATAAAAAATTTACTTGTTTTGAAACTTTACACAATATTCCATGGTATAATCTACTGTAGTTGATTTAACATCTCCTTTTTATGAACATTTAGGCTGACTCTACATTTTGAATAACAAAAAATACATGTGAATTAATATAATTACAACTTTTATCTTTTTATCTTAGGAGTAGTTCAAAATTCTTAATTTTTAAGAAGTTTTGTGTAATTGTTATTCTGTGAGCAGGAATCAATTGCCATCTACAGTACATAAGCAAAGTATTAACCTCAAAATTTATTTTTTAATGTTTTTTTAATTTTTTAATGTTATTTTATTTTTTAATGTTTTTATTTTATTTAATGTTTTATTTAATGTTTTATTTTATTTTTTTAATCTTTTATTTTTGAATGTTTAAATTTAATTTCATTAAGATATATTGTATTACTAGGTTTCAGTGATTCATCAGTTGCTTACAATACCCAGTGCTCATTACATCAAGTGCCCTCTTTAATGCCCATCACCCAGTTACCCCATCACCCAACCCACCTCCCCTCCAGCAATCCTCAGTTTGTTCCCTATAGCTAGGAGTCTTTTATGCTTTGCCTTCCTCTCTGTTTTCCTTTTATTTTATTTTTCCTTCCCTTCCCATGTTCATCTGTTGTTGTTTTTTTTTTAAATTCCACATATGAGTGCAATCGTATCATATTTGTCTTTCTCTGGCTGACTTGTTTCTACTTAGCATAATATCCTCTAGTTCCATCCATGTCATTGTATGGCAAGATTTCATGCTTTTTGATGGCTGATATATATATACACACACATATATATGTGTGTATATATATATCATATATATACACACACGTATATATATGTGTGTATATATATATACACACATACATATATCATTTCTTTATCTAGTCATCTGTTGATGGACATATGGGTTCTTTCCATATTTTGGCTATTGTGGACATTGCTGCTAGAAACCTTGAGGTGCAGGTGCCCCTTCAAATTACAACGTTTGTATGCTTTGCATAAATACCTAGTAGTGCAATTGCTGGGTCATAGGATAGCTCTATTTTTAACATTTTGAGGAACCTCTATACTGTTTTCCAAAGGGGCCGCACCAGTTTGCATTCCCCCCAACAGTGTAAGAGGGTTTCCCTTTATCTTCATCCTTGCCAACATCTGTTGTTTCCTGACTTACTAATTTTAGCCATTGTGTTTGGGGTGAGGTGGTATCTCATTGTGGTTTTGATTTGGATTTAACTGATGCTAAGTGATATTGAGCATTTTTTTTTCATGTGTCTGTTGACTTTATGTTTCTTTGGAGAAATGTGTGTTTATGTCTTCTGCCCATTTCTTGACCAGATTTTGTTGTCGTTGCTGTTTTTTGGGGTGTTGAGTTTAATAAGTTCTTTATAGATTTTGGATATTAGCTCTTTATCTGGTAAGTCATTTGCAAATATATTCTCCCATCCTGTAGGTTGTCTTTTAATTTTTTTGACCATTTCCTTAATTGTGCACAAGTTTTTTATATTGATGGAGTCCGAATAGTTCATTTTTGGTTTTGTTTTTCTTACTTTTGGAGATGTGTTTAGCAAGAAGTTGCTGTGGCTGAAGTCAAAGAGGTTGCTGCCTATGTTCTCCTCTTGGATTTTGATGGGTTCCTGTCTCGCATTTGGGTCTTTCATCCACTTTGAGTTTATTTTAGTGCATGGTGCAAGAAAGTGGTCAGGTTTCACTCTTTTGCATATTGCTGTCCAGTTTTCCCGACATCATTTGTTGAAGAGACTGTCTTTTTTCCATTGGCTACTTTTTTCTGCTGTGTTGAAGATTAGTTAGCCAGAGAGTTGAGGGTCCATTTCTGGGCTCTCTATTCTGTTCCATTGATCTATGTGTCTGTTTTTGTGCTAGTGCCATACTGTCTTGATGATTACAGCTTTGTAATACAGCTTGAGGTCTGGAATTGGGATGCTCCCAGCTTTGGTTTTCCTTTTCAGCATTCATTTGGCTATTCAAGGTCTTTTCTGGTTCTATACAAATTTTAGGATTATTTGTTCCAGCTCGGTGAAAAATTTAACCTCAACATTTATTTAACAAATATTTGAAATTATTTAACAAATATTGAAATATTTGAACAATTTATCATGTGTATTGGGTACTGTTCTAAGTTCTAGAGATACACCAGTAAATAAACAAAGTCTCTGTCCTCATGACACTTATAAGAGTGGGAAAATCAGAAAACAAACAAGACATTAATAAAGTACTTTTAAGAGTCTGTGTGATGAAAAATAAGAAAGTAGGGTGAAGGACAGAAGATGTTAGGTGGTGTAGCTAGGGTCTCAGCCATCTGAGACCCAAAAGAAAAGAGAAAGAATGTCATGGGAGCTCCAGAAAATGTGTGATCCATGTAGACACAATAGTAAGTGGAAAGCCCTGAGGCAGAATTAAAGTGGAGCTAGAATGAATTAAGCTAAACAGCAGTAGGAGAGAGAGGTGGACCAGGTAGAGCCTTGGAAGATATAGATAGGGGGTTTGAATTTTATTAGTGTGAGTAGAGAGTTTTTTGAAGGAATACTGTCATCTGATTAGGCTTTAAATAGATGTCTTGTTCTATTGGGCAAAGAACTGAGACAGAAGACCAAAAAGAAACTGAGGGATCAGTTAGACTGGATCATAACTAAGTGAGCAGGGATGACTCAAACTGGACTGATGGCTCTCTTCCAGCACCTCCACAGTACTCTGGCCTTATCTCTGTCACAGACCTCAGTGCTCTAATGACAGCACTGATAAGTGTCCATTTATATTTTTCTCCTCCGCTGTTCCTTTCTGTAATCTTAAGATACAGAACAAGGGGATTGGTAATGGATTGTAGAGAGTACTGCAAGGAGAAACATTATGAAAGGAAAATGATAGAGGTAAGCCTAAGATTGCTGTAAAATGGTGTCATTATTTAGGAACACATGGCAATCTGTGAATCCTTATACAAAATGAACATTATTCATATGAGCGTTTTCATGGAGATGACCCATAGAGTTTCATCAGATTCTCAAAAGAAAACAAATTAAGCATCACTGAGTAATTGGATAAGTGGAATGTCCATTTATAGATTCACAGGTGTTAAATGAAATTCCTATAAGATAGTGTCAGATAGTTGGTATTACTTGGCACCATCTCCAACTTCTTGAACAATTATAATTATTTTTATTTTATGATTCCTTAGGATTTTATGATTATATCAACAGATAACTCAAAAATATTAGTCAATTGAAGTTGAACATGAAAGTTTCTCAGTTATTTAGAGCATTAATATTTAAACACTTTTCCTCAGGTTTAAAAAAATATTTTCTTATATAAAAAAGACAAAGGCCAAAACAAATATTTTACACATAGAAAAATACAGATAGGAAAATATGGAAAAATTTTAGTTTCACTAATAATGAAAAAAAATTCAAGCTGAAACAACCATGAGGTTCCACTGCATCTGTTAAAATTATCAAAACTAACCAAATGATTTTTTTGAAGTGCTGTCAGGATTAGGCACTAAGAGGTACACCAACACATTTCTCCTTCCTTTTTAAATTGGCCAGTCCTTCTACAAAGACACCTGGTATGGATTAGGGATCACAAAATTGTTCCTAGTGCTTGATCCAATAATTTGTTTCAGTAATCTCAAGAATGGGATTATTAACCAAAGCTAATACAACCATGTTTATAGCTTGTTATAGGAATAGTATTCATCATAGCAAAAATGAACAACCTAAAATGTCTAACAATAGTGAAGTAGACAAAGAATTCGTATCTATATATGATTATTAATTTTACTTTTTAACTCATTTTTAAAAATTGAAGTATAGTTGACACACAGTGTTACATTAGTTTCAGGTATACAACATAGAGATTCAACAACTTTANTTATTAATTTTACTTTTTAACTCATTTTTAAAAATTGAAGTATAGTTGACACACAGTGTTACGTTAGTTTCAGGTATACAACATAGAGATTCAACAACTTTATTTTTTTTTTTAAGATTTTATTTATTTATTTGACACAGAGGAGAGAGTTTACAAGGAGGCAGAGAGGCAGGCAGAGAGAGAGGGGGAAGCAGGCTCCCTGCTGAGCAGAGAGCCCAATGCGGGCCTCGATTCCAGGACCCTGAGATCATGACCTGAGCCGAAAGCAGAGGCTTTAACCCACTGAGCCACCCAGGCCCCCGAGATTCAACAACTTTATACACTATTTTCACCACAAGTGCAGCTACCGTCTGTCACCATACAATGCTATTACAATACCATTGACTATGTTCCCTGTGCTGTACTTTTCATCCCCATGATTTTTTCTTCCCATAACTGGAAACCTGTATCTCTAACTCTCTTCCACCCATTTTGATCATCCCTGTACCCCCTTCCCCTCTGGCAACCACCAATTTGTTCTTTGTATTTATCAGTCCGTTTCTGTTTTTTTTAATTTTGTTTTGTCTTGTTTTGTTTTAGCTTCCACATATAAGTAAAATCATGTGGTATTTGTTTCTCAGTCCAGCTTAATTCACTTAGCATAATACCCCTAGGTATTTAGGTCCACCCATGTTTTTGCAAGTGGCAAGATCTCATCCTTTTTTTTATGATTGAGTAATATCCCGTCACACACACACACACACACACACACACACACACACACACACACACAAGTCATATTTCTTTATCCATTCAATTACTGATGGAGACTTAGCCTTCTTCCATATCTTGGCTATTGTACATAATGCTGCAATAAACACAGGGGTATATATATCTTTTTGAATTCATGGTTTTATTTTCTTTGGATAAATACCCAGTAACAGAATTACTAGATTGTACAGTATTTCTATTTTTAAATTTTTGAGGAACTTCCACACTGTTTTCCACAGCAGCTGCACTAGTTTACATTCCCGACAGTGCATATGGAATTTTCCTCCATATCCTCACTAACACTTATTATTTCTTATATTTTTTATACTAACTATTCTGACTAGTATGAGTTGATACCTTGTTATGGTTTTGATTTACATTTCCCTGATCATTAGTGATGTTAGGTATCTTTTTTTGTGTCTTTTGCCCATCTGCACATATTTGGAAAAATATCTATTCAGGTCCTCTGCCATTTTTAATTGGATTATTTTTTTTTTAGTATTGAGTTTTATGAGTTCTTTATATATTTTGGATAGTAACACTTTATTGGTTATATCATTTGCAAATATCTTCTCCCAATTTAGTAGGTCGTCTTTTTGCTTTGTTGAGGCTTCCTTTGCTATACAGAGCTTTTTTAGTTTGGTGTAATCTCTATAGTTTATTTATGCTTTTGTTTCCCTTTCCTTAAGAGACAAATCCATGAATATGTTTTAAGGTGTTAAGTCAGAGAGATGACTGCCTCTGTTTTCTTCTAGGAGTTTAATGGTTTCAAGTTTCACATTTACATCTTGAATCTATTTTGAGTTCATTCTGTATGGTGTAAGAAAGTGACCCAGTTTCATTCTTTTGCATGTAGCTGTCCAGTTTTCCCAGCACTATTTATTTATTTATTTATTAGAAGGATTATTTATTTATTTATTTATTTATATTTAATTTTTTCAGTGATCCAAGATTCATTGTTTATGGACCACACCCAGTGCTGTTTATTGAAGAGACTGTCTTTTTCCCATTGTATTTTTTCCCTTGTTGTGTCTGTTTTGTGTCAACATCATACTATTTTGATTATTATAGCTTAGTAAGATATCTCAAATCTGGGATTGTTATGCTGCCATCTTTGTTCTTCTTTCTCATGATTACTTTGGTTATTTGGGTCTTTGGGGTCCCTACAAATTTTAGTATTGCTTGTTTTAGTTCTGTGAAAAGTGCTATTGGCATTTTAATAGGGATTACATTGAATCTGTAGATTGCTTTGGGTGGTATGGACATTTTAACAATATTAATTCTTCTAATCCATGAGCATGGGATATATTTTCATTTGTTTGTGTTATTTTCAATTTCTTTCATCAGTGTTTTATGGTTTTTACAGTATAGGTCTTTGACCATTGTGATTACATTTATTCCTGGGTGCAATTGTAAGTGGAATTGTTTTCTTAATTTCTTTTTCTGCTACTTCATGATTAGTGTATACAAATGCAACAGATTTCTGTATCTTAATTCTTTGTCCTTTAACTTTAGTGAATTCATTTATTACTTCTAGTAGATTTTTAGTGGAAGGATTCTATATTTAATGGACACTGGTATACATATAATATTTAACTAGTGGATTTCAAGTATATGGAACTATTTGTATAAAACAATAGTAAAAAGAGCTAAACACCAATATAGACCAATTGCAATAGCATAAAACACTTTTGTACACTGATAACAATCAGGAGACATTGTGCGGTGATATGAATAATTGATATTGCATTTTTTAAGGGTTTCATTTTTTTTCTTTTTAAGTAGACATTAACTATCCAAACTCACATATACTTAAGCAGACAGCGTAACCTGAGGAAAGGGTTGGAATACAGTATTAGGGTTAAGAGGCTCTGGAGCCAGACAGATTTAATTTAAGTCCTGATTTTATTAGTTCTATGACCTTGAACAAAAACTTATTTGTTTATTTATTCTTCCTAGGTCTCATTTTCAAACTGAGAAACATAATACTACCTTCTTCATAAACTTGTAAGCCTTAAAAGAGATTAATTTGGCAAATAGCAAAAGCTAAATGTGTTTCAGCTAGTGTTATTATTATATACTTTGATTGATCAAACATTTACATATTAATTGCTATGTGTTAGATTCTTTTCTATAGCTTTTATAAATGTCATGTCTCCCTAACTAGTTCATAGTAAGCAGACATCATATGTTGTAATTTTCTTGTGTCTTTTATCTATAGTACCCAGCAAGGCAACTTGTACATAATATTTAATAATACCTATTAGGTGAATCAAAATGTGTTTCTTCTTTTCTAAAAATGAGCAAATCTTCACCAATCTTATACTTCCATACAGAGAGTTTTTTTTTCCTTAAGGAATACTCATCCTGTATGCTGGTTATTGTCCTTTTATTATTTGTTGAAATCCTGTCCTTACTTTACCCCCAAGGAATACAAGACAGCTGGCCCCAGCAGTAGGGAATGTGATCAGAACATGAGACTCAGAGTCAGCAGCTCCAGTCTCAATGTGGACTATCTCTTACTGCACAGTGTGACTTTGGGCTGATTCTCAATTCTTTCTGTCTCTGAGCATCCATATGTCAGTCGGAAAGATTTTATGTGATCGTTCTCAAGGATTTAAAAGAAGGCTTTTAGAAATCAACACCTCAGAATGAAACAAAAAAGCTTCTTTTTTTTTAAAGCTTATTCTTTTATTACAAATGATTATTGGGGAAGAAAATCAGAGAAGGGAAGTGAAAGAAGAGCTCATGCCAGTGATCTAATATTCTCCATATACAGTGTATCTTTCTTCACTTGCTGGAAAATTTTGATCAAGGAAAGCATTATGAAGTCAAACCACAGCAGATTAAATAAACAGAGCTGTAAATTTCCATGTAACAATCCAAGAGCCAGTATGAAATCATCAATGTAAAACTTTTGGCATCACATGGGAAAGGAAGCTAATTAATTCCTGGTTATGGATGTGTGTGTGTCTGTGTGTGTGTGTGTGTGTGTGTGTGTGTGTGTGTGTGTGTGGTATGTGTGTGAACTTTCTTTTTGTTGTTGTCGTGCTGGTTACCTTGTATTTCTGACCATCAGATGGAAAGTGAGCTTTATAGGTTGAAAATTGTATTGACTTCCTGAAAACTGATCTTTGGTTTTATTCTGTATTATTTTCCTTGTCACTAGGGTCACTGATGTGTTGTGGAAAGAAAGGGAACAATAGAGGGCACCCTATAATCAGAGCAATGGCTACTGAGCAAGTGGTACAAATGTTTAAACATGTAAATCCAAGAAAAAGACAATGGTTGGAAGTTCCTTTACCAGGTGCTCACTGTGTCATGCCTAGTAGTATGAAGTGGGAAAAAGTTTGAAATTCCAGGTACCCTCCGTCAAAGCCTTTCTTATCCCCACCAGATCTAAATAGCCTTTTCTCATCCTAAATATTCCAAACAAAAGGAAATGAGTTAGATAAATGCTGATGTTTTTATTTGATGGAATATTATTCAGACATTAAGACAAAAAATATATTTTATAAAACAATATTAAGTTGAAATTCTATATGAAATGGCATACACAGTATAATCTCTATTGTCTATGTGTGTACACATACCCTCAGAGAAAATATTGGAAAGGAATATATGTTATCAGTGGTGGTCTCTGAGTTATGGGAGGTTTTGTATTCTATCTGTCAATATTTTTTTTTGCTTTAGCCTCCATTACAATTTTTAATCAGCAATAAAATTAAGAATGTTAAGATATTTCTGTTTAAAATGGTAAAGATTTCATTTTAATAGGTAGAAGGTTTAACTAGTGGTAAAATAGATATAAATCAGGCAAATGAAAAGTTCTATATTACAGAGACCTGGAAGGAATTTGGGTCAAAGAAAATAGTGACAAATGACACAGAGTCAGGATTTGATGAGAACTCATTGCTTTACCTTTCAGACTAGTTTATGATTATTTGACTTGGAATAGACATTAAGAATCAACTAGATATAACTCAACAATTTGCAGGTGAGGAAACTGAAGCTCAGGGAAGTAAAGTGATTTCCCCAAATTTCAGAAGGAATAAAGTAGCAGGGCTAAGAAGATAATCTAACCTTCCTGGACCTTAGACCGTGCTTTTTTTTGGTCTACAACTGCCCAGTTCTTTCTCTGTCACCTATGTATACATTTCTTTAAGCCTGGGAGATTCCCTCTGATGCAGGATAATTATAGATGGTCTACTCTATCCCTATAGGGATCCTTTAGAAGACTAAATTAATTCTCAGAAAGGTGGGGGATTCTGGTTCTCTGAAATGAGAATCTAAGACCCAGACACTGACCTGGTGTCTACCTGAAGCTCCTACTTTGGTTGTAAAGACGACCTGGGGACAAGCTAGACTTAGAACATCTGGGATTCTCAGGGAAAAATCTAGGGATTTATTCTGGTCTGGATCATCTCTATTTTTCCACTAGTTGTCATGGCAACATGCCTGTACAATCTCAATGTCTGAATCTGACCATCACTAGGGGGAAGGCCTCATATATTCATTAAAGAAGTACAGTTAAAGATTGAATGACATTTTCCATCAACAAGTGCATATTGAATGAGTACTGATTATAAACTCAACATGATGTTAGGCACTGGAAAGCCTCAGAAGAACTAGAGTACACGTTTCTGCTCCTAAGTGGTAAGCAGACTGGACTACATTGGATTGAGCTTGGTGCTTTCAGACAGACAGTTTCTTTGGGCTTGTGTCACATCTTTAAAGTAAAGGTGACATATCTGTAAAATGTTATTTCTAAGAAGTTAAAGGTTAAATTGTGATGACAAGATTAACACACTTGGTTTGACAAAAAGAACAGCCAAAACAGCATGAAATGACATGCTGATTGTCTGACTGAGAAGGGAAAAGTCAACTAAGATTTACTTGGGTTAGTTTGGCACCTATGGAAATGCAGATCTTTTCAGTTAGACAGAATCTGGAGAGAATTTGGATTAGAGGAACATTAATTGGGTGTCTGATATGAGTTGAGCAAGGCATGTAAATTCTCGTGGTAAACAAAAAGTAATAGCTCTGAAGCAGTTCATGGTGGATGCTCCATTTAGAAGAGGAATTTATTTTAGGGAACTTAGTGTTTGTAAATTATACTCCAAAATAGAGTTCAATTGGAGCAGAGTCAATGATTTACTATTTTTCTGATAAATATGTTCATAGAATCTAATATTATATGTTGTCTAAGTGCCACAAACTCTTAAAGGTACTCATTGTTAATCTACTCATTGTAGTAGATTAATCTATTCCACATGAACTCTAGAAGTCAGCAAACTGAGGCACAAAGAAATTAGGTAGTTTATCCAAAGTTTCAAAGCTAGGGAACAAAGGAACCAGGACCCAAACCTTGCTAACTCAGGTGTATCTTTTCTGTCCTGGTGTTTATAGAAATATGTTTATAGAAAACATGGCCCTTGTCTTTAAAGACAATACCAGTGGCCTACAATAGCCTACTGAAGTCATGGGTATTTCTATACACTCTCTGATCCAGCAAAGTGATGCATGAAATGGTAGATTTTCCATCCCTGGTCTATGAATTAATTTATTTAGGAACCATGGCTGAGGCTAAGATCTCAAGGGCCAGTGGTGGATTTCAAAACTCTCAACTCTGCTTGTGGAATTGTGCTCATACAGTCAAAGTGGGTGGGAGTAGGAGCTGAATTCCATATGAAAGGTGGAATTTTCTTATTCCCATTCTGGAAAGTGCAAGTCTCTTTCAAAGCAACTAATACTTCACCAGCTTTATGCAATGCTCAAAGAGGCAAGAAATTTCATCATCATTGTCATCATCATTAACAACAACAACAACAACAACAACTAGTTATCAAGTACTTCTACTGGGTAAATGCGAAGATGAAGAAGGTAAAACCCTGCCCTTAAGTAAGTATACAGTCTAGAAGGAGATAACGGCAATTCAAAGAAAAATGCCACAAGTGTAATAAAGTATCATCTCTCTGCTTCTGGGTTTTGGCCAGTCTTGTTCTCCTGCATAGCTCCAAGTTGGGCATTAAAGAAAGGGGATGGAAGCACGGACTGGTAAATGTAGCTGGCGCTGCACTTCCTAAGCATGGGGGGCTTGAGTCACACTAGGCAGAAATGATGCACCCTGATAATCAGGGAAAGACAGCAGACAGAAACTTGATAGAAAGGGACGATTTTTGAAATGACATACTGAGAGGCAATAAGAAACTAGAAAGAAGGGAGGGAATTTATCAGGTTAGGTTAAAAGCAGGTAGAAAGTACAAGATAGGCAGGCATGTGGATATGAGTCTTAGGTCTATACTGAGGAAACAAAGGAAATGACTGAGATAGCAGGTGAGAAGCAACAGCTAGAAAAGCCCCCTAATTCTACAAAGGCACTCTACTACTATCATGGAAGAGCTGTAGGCTCCTCCTGGCTAAAGGAAATACAGACTGAATTTGAAGGGACCTGGCTCTAGGAATAAAAAATCTGATATCACAGGGCTAAATTTTATATCTTCTTTTGTTTTAAACATTCCTGAGTCTGCTCTCTGCATAGGCAGGGCTATGTTCTCAAGAGCACTGGGGATCAAGACACGTTGGTTGGAAGTGGGGGAGTGCTGAATTTCCCTAATCTCCAGTCTACTTATTCATTTCATCCAGTTTGCCTCCAGGGTCTCTACAATACAATTATTCTATGAAGTTCCAGCTTATTTTGAGTTTGGTTTTAAACCAGCTCATTTCCCTTGATCTGAAATGAACTCTTTCCTCAGTTTACCAGACATAGCATTTCCGTGCCTTTTTGGACACTAATCCATTCCTACAGGGTCTACGATGCCATATAAATCATAGCCATAAAGTACTATCTTTCTGGCCTTCTTTTCAGAAGCTTGTGACGGAACCAAACCCCTCTAGTCTGAGGCTAGAACGCTGACATACACACTTGATATAAGAGGAAGTCTGAACTGATTGTTCAATATTTCAACAGCAAGAAAAACAGGAAGCAGTGAGAAACAAAAGCACCCTCTAGGTCTGAGCTACTGGACCATCTGCTCTGGCAGGCCGTGTCAGTCACAGGCAAAAGTGTAATTAGGTTATGCATGTTACTTGGTCTGGAGAAAAAATCTGTCTGATGATGCTTTGTGCCAGCCACTTTAACTGGAATGATAACAGAAACACTATCAAAGATCCTCAGACTTCGATTTCAGTCCCAAATTGCTCTCAATAAGCTGCTCTGGCGAGAAATCATGAGTCTATACCAAGGACTCAGAGCTCACTAGTCCAAAAACATATAGAATGAGCTATTGTTTTTTATTGGTGACTATTTTCCATTTTCCATCGTAATTTGGATAATAAATAATCTCCCATAATTTGCCATTTAACATAAGCACTAATATAATTTTTTAAAAAGATTTTATTTCTTTACTTGACAGAGGGACACAGCGAGAGAGGGAGCTCAAGCAGGGGGAATGGCAGAGGGAGAAAGAAGCTTCTGCTGAGCAGGGAGCCCAGTGCGGGGCTTGATCCCAGGACCCTGGGATCATGACCTGAGCCAAAGGCAGAGGCTTAACGACTGAGCCACCCAGGCGTCACCACTAATATAATTTAAGTATATTTATCCTGTTTATATGGAGTTTTATATGGAGTTTTCATAGGCATATAATTACAACATACTTAAAGTTTTAAACATTTTTTAGTTGTGGTCAAATATACATAAAATTTATTAAAAATGTTTAGGTATATAGTTCAGTAGTATTAAGCATATTCACCTTGTTGTGCAACCAGTCTCCAGTTTTTCATCTTGCAAAATTGAAACTCTATTAGTTCAGTCTATTAGTTAAACAATTCCTCATTTCCTCCTCTCCCCCCAGTCCCTGGAAACCACCATTCTACTTTCTGTTTCTATGAATTTTACTACCCTAGATACCTCCTCTAAGTGGAATCACACAGTATGTATATTTTTGTGACTGGTTTATTTCACTTAGCATAATGTCTTCAAGATTCATCTTCAAGATTAGTATGCATCAGAATTCCCTTTTTGTTTTAAGATTCATTTATTTATTTGGAGGGGGAGAGGCAGGGGGAGAGGGAGAGAAAGTCTCAAACAGACTCATCATGGAGGGCGGAGCCTGACTCAGGGCTCAATCTCCCCACTGACCGGAGATCTTGACCCGAGATGAAACCAAGACTCAGTTGCTCAACGAACTGCACCACCTGGGTGCCCCAGAATTGCCTTCCTTTTAAAGGAAGCACTGTATGGATATACCCCACTTTTAATAGGTCACTGTATGGATATACCACATTTTGTTTATCCATTCATACTTCGATGAATATTTGGGGCTCCCTCTACCTTTTGGCAATTGTGCATAAGTCTGCCATGAATATAAAGTGTTATGTCCTACATTTCACTTTGCATTATAATAACTATGTATATGCATAGATAAATTTTTTCCATGTTCATATGTAGTCTTTTTTTAAAGATTTTATTTATTCAACAGGAAGAGAGAGAGAGAGAGAGAGAGAGAGAGACAGCGAGAGAGGGAATACAAGCAGGAGGAGTGTAAAGGGAGAAGCAGACTCCCTGCTGAGCAGGGAGCCCAATGCGGGGCTGGATCTCAGGACCCTGGGATCATGACCTGAGCCAAAGGCAGATGCTTAATGACGGAGCCACCCAGACACTCCAGATATGCAGTCTTCATAATAATATTTTCTCCTGTTTTAACAACATGATAGTTCTTAAGACCATGTACTTATACATTTTTTATAGTTGAATATTTGATGTTTGGTATTTTCAATTTTCACATAAATACTATGATAAAAATCTTGCACTTATCATATTCCCCACATATTTTAGCTTATTTTCATAGAATAGATTCCTAAGAAGTGAAATTACTAAGTCAAGAGGTATGAACATTTTATGACTTAAAAGGCAAAAGAAAGAAAACCAAATTGCTTTCTAAAAGAATTGTATCTGTTTGCATACTACTAATAGTATATTAATAGTGCATGAATTTGCATTTCATTAGATACATATCAGCTTCATTTTTTTACATTAAGAAATTAAATAGGAGGATTAAAAAACTGATAAATGAGTTCAGTAAAGTTATAGGATACAAAATCAATGTACAGAAATCCATTGCATTTCTATATGCTAATAATGAAGCAGCAGAAAGAGAAATTAAGAAATCAATTCCATTTACAATTGCACCAAAAATAATACTATGTCTAGGAATAAACTTATGAAAATGTGAAAGACTTGTATTTTGAAAACTATAAAACACTGATGAAAGAAGTTGAAAACAATACAAAAAAAAATGGAAAGCCATTCCATGCTCCTGGATTAGAAAAATAAATATTGTTGAAATTTCTATACTACACAAAGCAGTCTACACATTTAATGCGATCCCTATCAAAATACCAATAGCATTTTTCATAGTACTAGAACAAACAATCCTAAAATTTATATGAAACCACAAAAGACCCTGAATAGCCAAAGTAACATTGAAACAGAAAAGCAAAACTGGAAGTATCACAATTCCAGACTTCAAGTTATATTACAAAGCTGTGATAATCAAAACAATATTGTACTGGCACAAAAGTAGACACATAGATCAGTAGAACAGAAAGCCCAGAAATTCGCCCACCATTATATGGTCAATTAATCTCTGACAAAGGATGACAAAGAATATGCAATGGGATAAAGACAGTCTCTTCAACACATGGTGGGGGAAACTGGACAACTACATGCAAAAGAAAGAAACTGGACCACTTTCTTATACCACACACAGAAATAAACTCAAAATGGGTCAAGGACATAAGTGTGAGACCAGAAACAATAGAAATCCTAGAAGAGAGCCCAGACAGTAAATTCTCTGACATCAGTCATAGCAACATCCTTCTAGATATGTCTCTCGAGGTAAGGGAAATGAAAGTAAAAATACAATATCGGGATTACATAAAAAAAAAAAACCAAACTTCTACACAGTAAAAGAAAATAGCCTTGTGGTGGGTATTAAGGAGGGCACGTATTGCATGGAGCACTTGTTAAATATAAACAGTGAATCATGGAACACTACGTCAAAAACTAATGACGTACTGTATGGTGATTAACGTAACACAATAAAAAAAAAAAGAGAAAATGACCAAAAAGACTAAAAGACAGCATGCTGAATGAGAGGAGATGTTTACAAATGACATATCCA
>LNAC01000656.1:141321-159701 GCA_002007465.1 Ailurus styani | reverse complement strand
TGGCTGTACCAACTTGCATTCCCACCAACAGTGTAAGAAGGTTCCCCTTTCCCCAAATCCTCTCCAACATTTGTTGTTTCTTGTCTTGTTGATTTTTGCCATGCTACCTGGAGTAAGGTGGTATCCCAATGTGGCTTTGTGAATCTCTATATTGTATACCTGAAATCAGTGTAACACTTTATGTTATCTACATTGGAATTAAAATAAAAAAAATTAAATAGGAGGAAGATAAAAAGGCATTCCTATTTAATAGACAACACTCTGATTATTAATGGTGTTGAACATTTGTGAGAACACCCCAGGCTTGGCTAGCCTGTGAGTACTAACAGGGTCACAGTCAACCTGTATAAGTATAATTATATATATATGTATTAGAAACATACCTTACATAGTGGGTGCTCAATAAATGGTAGCTATTATTACTGTTGCCCTTGTTTCTATTCATGCATAAATATGATTATTTTTAACCCGTGCCTGCTCTTTCAAGCCCTCAGCTCCCATAAACCATGGCTTTCCAGTTATGTGGGGCATCCCCAGTTTCGCATATCTCAGAACAGTTTTTTCTTCACAGTGGAGGTACTCCACCCAAGCCCTCTGCTGCTGGTGTTCACTCTTAGTCACAGCTTTGCTTTGCTGGTAGCTTTCCTACGCCCTCAGGGTTCCAGAACTGCACTTAGGATGGATAAGCACAGTGACAGAAGTGTCACCTGGACTTCCCATAGGACACCACCTTATGCCTAGAGTCTTATAAATGTCTTTATTAATATGGCTTTTCCATCTTTTGGCCACAACCCTCTCTATTCATAAAGGCTCAGGCCATAGGGTATGCCAGAGGGCAGTATGCCGTGTTCCCTCCAATAGGCAGAACAATGGCCCCAGGGATGTCCACATTCAAATCCCAGAACCTGTGAATATGTTACCTTAAATGGTAAAGAACCTTTGTTGATGTGATTAATCAGAATTTTGAGACAGAGGAGATTATTTTGGATTATTTGGATTGGCTCAATGCAATTACATGAATTCTTAAAAGTAAAAGGAATAGATCAGAAGCTAAGAATCAGGGAGACAAAGAGAGAGTGTGTGTGTAAATGAGTTAGTGCTTTGCTGTTGCCTTGAAGGTGGAAGGGAACTGTAAACCAAGAAACACAGGCCACTTCTAGAAGCTAAAAAAGGCAAAGAAACAGATTTTTTCCTGGAACCTCTAGAAGAATTGCAGTTCTGTGAACACCTTGATTTTTAGTTCAATACAACCTATTTTGGAGTTCTGACCTCCAGATCTCTAAGATAATAAATTTGTGTTGTTTTAAACCATTACATTTGTGGTAATTTGTTACAGCAGCAACAGGAAACTCATATGCTCCCTTAATGTCCTTGCCTCTTCCCCTTTTTCTCTTTCCAGGTTTCCTTTAAAACTCTTTCCTTCTTTTTTTAACCTTAAACTGAAAGTCCTCAAGTTACTTAAAACAATTATGAGGGACCAAATTTGAAAACCTCTGCTGCTGCTTTTGTTCTTTTGTAAATTGTTTATGTCCTTTGCCCCACTGATGACTCTTAACGTCAGAAAAATATAGATCTGTAGTTGTACTCGAAGACTCCACAATGAGCCACACTCTCTCTTGTAGCCATTAATTCGGTCATCCATACAAAAAGTAGTTGTTGGAAACCATTATATGCCAGGCAAACTGCTAACACTGAGATGCAAAGATGATAGTACTGTCTATGCCTTAGAGGAAATAGAGGTTGGATTTTTATGATTTGAGAACAACATGCATAAGTTTTTTTGTTGTTGTTTTTTGTTTCAGTCTGGTGGATGTTCTCAGATTTATTTCTTTCCGGAAAGCAATTGGGCTACATGGAGTCTCTTTCACTAAGTAACAAGGGACAGGAACTGTACTCTGGCTTCATCCAATCTTCCAATTTATATTCAGACCTAGGCAAGAGTAAATGAATTCAATGATAGATAAGCACAGATGAAAAACAGCACAGCCCAGTCCATCTTTGCTTAGGATAATTTCCCCCTCTCTTTATCCTCTCCAGTTCTGCTTTCCTGCCTCTGACGCAGGGAACTAAGGCTCTGAATGAAACCTGTTGGAAGTTCCAATTAAATCTTTGTGGACAAAGGGCACATATGACATCCTCAGATAACAGTGGCAATAAATCCTTCAGAACATCCACTCAGAGAACAGAGTCCCTTCTGAACTGCTAACAGCTGCCAATTCCTCACTGAGTACCCCACAGGAGATGGGCTCTAAGGTAAGGTATTTCTTTCCCTGGATACATTTAATCTTTCCTTATAATTTGTCTCTCAACAGAGAATTTTGACTCTAAAGTAAAGTTTACTACTGATTGGTTGGCAAATTCTTGGTTTTGTTTTGTTTGGTTTGGTTGTGTTTTTTTGATCTGTCTTTACAGTACTTATTCCATTTTACATTTTCAGGTTTCTATTGCCTTTTTTCAGTCTCTTATTTTTTTCCCTATGTATCCCAGGTAAATTTGTATTTAGAAACACCTTCCTTACATAGAGAAATGAAAGATGTTAAATGATTTCATGTATTTTCTGGTTAAAACTTATCTGGGAATTTGGTTCCATGGGGACCTCTTGGTCACTTAGAACTGTAGTATGGATGATGTTCTTCTCCCAGCTTTGGTCTTAGAATAGAACAGAACAGAGTAGCTCAGTGCTTGGGATAATCCCAACATTTAAGACTCACTATCGAACTCCAGTAATAATCATTTAAAATTATTTACTTCCTATAAAGTATGTTAATTATGAAAGTAGTCAATTAAAAATATTTAGGAGTTATAGAAAAGCAAAAAGAAAATAATTTAAATCAGTGACTATAGTAGCTGACATTTGAGTGTGTATCTTTCTAATTTTTTAAGATATCACACATAATTTTTTTAATATAATTGACATCAAGCTGCAAATATCGTTTAATATCCTTTTTAACTTAACATCATATTGGGTATTCCTAAGTCATTGAAATTATTTGAAAAAATGATTTTTAAGAGCTGTTTATATTCCACCATTAAAATGTTTGATTTTTTCACTAATATAAATAATTTAGCAATTAGTAATTTTAAACATAAGTCTTTGGGCACACTTCTGATCTCTTCCTTAAGATATGTTCTTAGAAGTAGAGTTACTGAATCAAAGGTTACATAAATTTTAGAGCCTGATGCATTTTATGACAGTAATATATATTAAAATGTGTATGATTGGTATTGTTGATATCACAACCGAAGCCATACACACACAGAAAAATTCTTCCCTGAAACTGCTGTTACATGAAGTTTAACAAAATTGTGTCATTTAATGCTGACTAATGGCATGAAATCCTAAGTAGAGAGCTAATTATGACAGTATTTTATTTACACACAGTAACACATCTTACTGAGCAGGGATCTATAGCTCAAACAACATAGAAATGCTTCAAGTAGCACAGAACGAGGGGAGATGGTGGACTATCATCCTGCAAGTTAAAACGCTTGGAGTTTCATTCCAGTTTGATACTGATTATGCGAAACAGATCTCTTGAGTCTCATATTTCTCATCTGTGAACTGACAGTGTTGGTCTAGGTCAGTGTTTCTCTGGGCAGCACAAGTAACACTTGTGGCACATGACATATTTTGGGGTGGTACAGACCATAGGCTATAATTTTGGATTGGTGCATACACATGAACCATAATTTGTTTTGTATGGCACATTTATCTTTTTGAAACAATAGTACTTTGGATTTTAGAAAGAGTGGATTTAGTGAAAAGATGGAACAAAGTAATAATACAAGTAGGCCTCAGATATTGACATAAACCATTGAAGTGATAGGCCTTTGAGACGCAGAGCTAAGTGAACAGAGCTAGAATCTGCTTAATGTGCTAGGTAGAATTCCAAATATAAAAAGCTAGTAAACAGTGCTTTCTTAGAAGGCAATCTGAGAACAAGGTGGAATTACTGAGATATACAGGAAGTAAGCAGAGACACAGGGCAAGGAAACGGTTCAAATACCATCCTAGTATTTGCAACTACCCGCACTTTTCATTTTGCTAGTGAGTTTCACTTGTCTGGGTAGAATTTCTCCTCACTTCTATAAAGGCTGCAGAAGACCTATAGCTGTAACGGGACATTTCATGAGAAACTGGAGAAGACGCTCCCAGCCCAGCCATCACCATACCCAGGATGTTTTTGGACACTGCTCAGCGGTTGCTAAAGGAGGGGAGAAAGTCACGGAAGCTGGTACTCGCGGTGGTATTTGTTGCTCTGCTTCTGGACAACATGCTGCTTACTGTAGTGGGTATGTTTGGGTCTTTAAGCTGGGGGTTAATTTGCTCTGGGTCCCAGCAGGTAGCATACACCCTGCTAAAATTCAGCAGTGAGTGGACTTGAGAATTTTTCTTTTTATGCTTAGAGAAGACAAAATAGAAAATGAGGTTCAAAAGTATTATGTGACTTGTCTTAGGTGCCAAGCTGGGGTTCAAGCTCTGTCCATCTTACCCCAGAGCTGGAGTTTCTTGCCCTATACTTCCCTGCCCCTATCATTTCCATCCTCTGCCATCTCTATATACAATAAGACAGAAATTACCTTCTTTGACCTCAGTTACAAAAGTAAGCATCTGATAACTTGAAATTTTCCCCTACTCTCTGCATGTGTGTCCAAGAAAAATTTTGAAAACTCCATGGGTATTGATTTTATGATTACAACTAAATGTTAGCAAGTAGGTGATTGGCCAATACACAATTTGGGAGTAATGAGGACCAATTGTAAGTGGGTTGGAATTTAGGTACTTAATATAATAGGACAACTTGATTAGGTACAGTTCTTTAAGTAGGCTTCAAATCATGTCACTTAGACACCTTACTTGAACATGAATATAAAGCTCATAGTAATGCCCCTGAACCAGTTAGTGTTAAAAAGTGTCCTTAGCTCTCATCACTTGTCCTTCTTGATTTTCAGTGCCCATTATACCCAACTTCTTATATGCCACAGAGTTCAAAGACATCAACGCTCCTCTGTACCTTGGCTCCACCACAATTTCTCAGCATGTCCTTACTTCTACCTTTTCCACCATCTTCTCCTACTTTGATAACAACACCATGGTTATCGAAGAAAGTGCACCCAATGGCACAGCATGGACAGATGACAATACTGGCACCATCCCCCCTCCAGTCACTGGAGCCATCCGAGCACAGCATAACAACTGCTTGCAAGGCACAGAGTTTCTGGAGGAAGAGAACGTACGGGTTGGGGTTCTCTTTGCTTCAAAGGCTTTGATGCAACTTCTGGTCAACCCATTTGTGGGACCTCTCACCAACAGGTATCTCAATGGGTGAAATGATCTACATGGTACTCACTGGCTCAGGAGTAAGGGATGTTAAGCTGAGGTATCATAAACGTAGTTAGAATGGAAAAAGAAGGAAAACTCACTTGTCTGTCTCCAGGGCAATCAACTGTTTGGAAAGCTGGTTACCCAAAGGATAGCATGATATTGATTTTCTTAGTGATGTAATGACTATTGAGCACCAAAAAAAAAAAAAAAAGAATCAGTGATCAGAAGTATACTGCTGATGTTATTTCAGTGCCTTGGAGCATGGCTCCAAGGCAGGACTACTGCAATCTGGAGCACTGGCTTATTATCAGCGTTTGGGATTATCATGATGTTTCAAAGGGATATACACTCTGACTAGGCCATCCTTTCTGGAAAAGAGGATTTGGGCCCTGGTCTATGGGTAAATTCGCATGTTTGTTCATTTACTTACACACATTAATATATCATATCCTATCTGTACACTTGCATTCAGAGACACGCTTTTCTGTGTACTCAAATAACCACATTTCTCTTCCCAATTACATGAAAAAAAAATGCAGTCCAAGTATATGGATGCCTATTGGGACTGTATCTTTTTTCTTTGTAATTCTCTTTTAGGATTGGGTATCACATCCCCATGTTTGCTGGCTTTGTTATCCTGTTTGTCTCCACAGTTAGTAAGTAATTTGCTTCCTCTTTTGTTTCTTTCACTGATTACCTTTGATTTTATCATATGCACTACAATGCAGAGAGTAGGGTCAAGTTAGCTAATTAGGCATTTGACTAAATGGCCTATGACACTGATTTAAATCCTTTGCAGTGTTGGATATGGGCATTAGAGCTGTAGTGGCAAATCAGTCTAGCTGGAATTTGTATATTTTGCTATAGAAGAACAGATCCTTTACTTCCTTCAGTTGGGGAAAATTGTAAAGGTTGTTTTAATAGATAATGCTGTTGTGTGTGTATGTGTCAATAGTCCCTTGAGTGAGGTTAGTCCATATATCCTAACTTTGGGAAGAGGTTGTATTATTTTGATACACAAAGGTAAAGGACCACCAGCAGAGAATCTAAATTGGACGATAGCTACTAGATAATGCCAAAAAGTCTACTGCCTTCAAGTAAGGACATTAAAGGTTCACAGAAATAAATTTGCTAAAAAAAAAAAAACAAGAAAGAGAAACACAGTCTATCCAGTATCGGATAAATGTTCTGATAAAATAGAGATAGAATAAGAACAGTAAGTAAACAAATTATGTCTGGAAATTGATCCTGAGAATTAAAATAAGAAGGAATGATGGGGGGTGGAGTGCGAGGTTAATTGAAGGAAAGGGCAGCCTCTGGAGCCATTGGTGGCTCCCTGATGCCTCTGTTGACTCTGCTCCCAATAACATATCTCCTTCCTCCTGTTTTTCTTATCAACTTTTTGTTACTTTTCTGCTTTTCCTACTGCTCCTCTTCAAGTTTTCTTCCCTTTCAGCATATGGCTTGACTCTTATCAACCAATGCTTAACAGGAATTTGTTGCAGTCAATGCTGGAAGGTTGCAAAGAGCAGGAGCTTCTTGTGTAAAGTTCTGAGAACTGGAGCTTACTTGTGAAAATTCTAACTAAACCAAAGAAAATGAGGGAATTCAAGTTAGAAATGTTTATTGAACTTCTAAAATCTCAGCCAATGCCAAATAATAAATTAAAAATTAATAAGATTCTTTGTTTCCTCTAATGAGACTCATAATTTTATCCAAAAAACTTTATGTAGCACACATATGTCTTAATGGCAAAAGTCACTGGGGAAAGATAAAGAATGAAGTGACATGGTTCCAGCCTAGGAGTTTATGATACATGCCTGGAGAGATATAACAAACACCCTGCAAAATAGGATAATGTTAGACTATTGCAAACTCTTTAGCATAAGGTCCTTGCTTGATTCTCTGCAATTAAATAATTATTGTTTCCATGTCATAACTAGTGTTGCTATAGAGTTGGCCGAATTCTAGCAAATGTTTGGTCTTCAGGGAATCTTATGGGGGATCTCTTTAGGGTTTTTTCAATACTGAAAAGAGTTTGCTGATGCTCCTTACCACCATTAAGGGACCTTAACTGAGACCCATGCTTAATCTAATCAGGAACAAAATGGTAACCCATGTTATGGTGTAAAGTGAGAAAGAAATTTTTCGTGGTTGTTGTTGTTTATAGCTTTTTTTAAAATTTTATTTTATTTTTTTCAGTGTTCCAAGATTCATTGTTTAATGCACCACACCCAGTGCTCCATGCAGTATGTGCCCTCCTTAATACCCACCACCAGGCTTATCCATGCCCCCACCCCCCCAAAACCCTTAGTTTGTTTCTCAGAGTCCACAGTCTCTCATGCTTCATCTTCTCCTCTGATTTACCCCAATTAATTTTTTCCTTCCTTCTCTTGATGTCCTCCATTTTATTCCTTATGTTCCACAAGTAAGTGAAACCATATTCTCTGCATAAACCATTTCTCTGCTTGACTTATTTCACTCAACATAATCTCCAGTCTCGTCTATGTTGATAGAAAAGTTGGGTATTCATCCTATCTGATGGCTGCATAATATTCCATTGTATATATGTACCATATCTTCTTTATCCATTCATCTGTTAAAGGGCATTTTGGCTCTTTCCTAAATAGGGTGACCAAAGATTCTATTTTGTCTGGGATTCAGGGGCCTCCCAGAATGCAAAGTCCTTGGCAAACTGAGACAAGCTTGTCACTTATTCTCAAAGGACGTAGGAATAGAGGTACCTGGGTGGCTCAGTCAGTTAAGCATCAACTTTCAGCTCAAGTCATGATCCCAGGGTCCTGAGATTGAGTCCTGTTTTGGGCTCCCTGCTCCTCCAGGAGCCTGCTTCTCCCTCTGCCCACCAATGCCCCTGCTTGTGATCTCTTCTCTGTCAAATAAATGAATAAAATCTTAAAAAAAACAACCTAAAAAAAAAGGACATAGGAATAACTAACTTTGAACAGACTGGAAATCAGAAAGCCTAGGAGATGGCATTGGAAGCCCAGCAAAGAGAGACCAACCACGTGCATGTTTCAGAGACAGTGTGATCACATAAGGAAGTTATGGGAGAAGATTATAAGACATCAAACAACCAAATGTATCTGTAATGAAAGGACAAAGGTATTCAGATTCTGCTGATTCAGATACTTGGGAGGAATTCTTTCTTTCAAGGGCATTGTCTTGAAGTGGAGGTGAGACATGTCTGGATTTACCAAGCTTACCACCAACACCCTATAATTTAGTTTTTGATAACATATTCCTGTCTGGCACTCAGTTTTGTGTATGCTAATCTCAAGTAAATGAAACTACTTAAAGAACATGAACTGGATGTTCTCTTTATTTCACATCATCTAGTATAGTTGTATGTTTGATATTACTTAATATATACTCACTGATTTGATTTGGCTAAAATATTTTCCACTATAAGATAAGAGGAAGTATCTGACTGGATCACAAGATACTATTTTCTACCCAATGCCTATGGTCCTTCAATTACACATAGCTTTTATTGCCTTACTGTAGATGATCCAATGGAGCCCCAAAATAGCAAAGGTCAGATCTAGGGGTTGAATATGAAGGATTGAGAAGGAGGTTCTAAGAGCATTATACTTTTTGGACAGCCATGATTCCAGGGGACAAGATATTGATCTTTGGGCCAGAAATGTGAAAATACAGACTTCTATCCACTGTGTGGTGAATTGGTTTGTGTTTCTGTGACTTCTTAGTCTTCATATCAATTAAAATACAATCCTAATTAAGGTGTGGGAGATTATAAAGACAACTCCAAGAACAGGGGGGCAATGATCATTTTATTAAAACATATACACAGTGGTTCATATCTATAATATCACGGGCACATTTTCTGGTGGCAAGGGAACAAAGACAATTTGCTAACTGGAGCCTTCTTGCTATTCTCTATACACAGTGTTTGCTTTTTCTGGTACCTATACCTTACTGTTTGTGGCCCGAACCCTTCAAGGCATTGGATCTTCATTTTCATCTGTTGCAGGTAATGTTTACGTCTTACACACACACACTCACACACACACACACACACACACACACACACACACATCTCTTACCGTCTCTTACCACCTTCAGACTCTGTAAGATTTATATGAATAGATAGGAAAGTATCCTAGTGGGCAGAAATTATGATTCAAGAACAAGGTAATTGTAGGGTTATTGTCAGTGTTATAAATTCCTAAGCCTGACATAACTTCCTCTGATAATATTTAGATACAGCCGCTCAGGTCAAAGCAAGCCCAACGTGAATCCATGAAGTAAACCAGGCTTTTATTTAATGCCCCTCTATGGTCTTTTCTCTGACCCCCTCTTAACATTTTATAAGGAAAGTAATGCTAATACTACCAGTAACACTCTCACTTTGCAGAGTATCATCAAATACAATAGTTCATGTAATCCTATGAAGTAGCTATTTTATGCCATTTTATATATGATTAAATGATAGGATAGCCCAGACCATGCTGTGTTCCACATGTCTTCTGTACTTTCCTTTGCTTTGGGCACCTCCATTGAATAGAATAGTGTTCTGTGTTTATAGATTTTCCTTTGACCTACTCCATATCCATTCATTCAGGGAAAATTGCTAGGAAATGATAAAATGCAATGAAATGCTGTATCAACGGACAGTGATATTCTGTATTATCCTTCCCAGAGACTTCTGTGTTTCTAACAATATTGTGAACAGAAGGAGTGAGCAATGTGGGAGTTTTGGGGGACCAGTGGGGACAGTATTTGTAAAATACTGCGGGGTAAGTTTTACAAAACCCCTCAAGCTGCAAACTAAGTATAGACCAAAGATTCTGTGAGAGAGGCAGACAGAGAGTTCCTGTATGCTAACTCCATATGTCACTCTCCTTTCAGGTCTTGGGATGCTGGCAAGTGTCTACACTGATGACCATGAAAGAGGGCATGCTATGGGAATCGCCTTGGGGGGCCTGGCTTTGGGAGTGCTGGGTAAGTGACACCTGGTCCCAAAATCTAGCTTTGGAGGGTAGGATACTGCATACTCTTCGAAGATGGCTCCAGGAGGCAAGTGTTCCTAAGGGTCGTGGAAGATAGGATTTTCTTTCCTTTTCTATTCAATCGTGTTTTGAGTCCTTCTAAACTTTTTCCCAGGAAAGGCAAAATTCTCTTCCTGTTAAGAAGCTTAATTGTCCATGAGGTCTTGGAAATGGAAGAAACCTAGTCTATTCCAGTGAGCAAATATCCCCATGTTAGCAGCTGCTGCCTCACCTCTGCTTCCACACATGGCCAGTGCTTTCAAAGCGAGAGGAGCTTTTTGTTGGATTTTGTGCTAAATATATTGCAGACATAATCTATTTTAATCCTCACACCACTATGAAGGGGGAATCACTGTCTCCACTATAGAGATGAATACTAAGAAAGGTTAAATAGCCATCTAAGTTTACATAGCTAGAAAATGCCAGAGCCAGGATATAGACTCAAATTCTGGACTCAGACCCCAAACTCTAAACCATAACATAATTTCTTTGAGGTTCATCCCTCATATAAATTGATTGACTATTCCAACAAGTCACATATTTTATGGAACACTTACTACATGCCAAGAACAATGCTAGCACACAGGGGATTTAGGTAAGGAGCCTCAAAAATGGTTCCTTCCCTCTAGGAGATTACAAGATAGTGGAAGAGAAAACACCAAAAGTCTCTTCCTGGTACATATTCCACCTCACCACCACCCCCACAGCAATGGGAGAAGAGGGAAGAAAAATCCTGCTCTTTGTTAATATCCATTTTTCCAAACACCCAAGCTAAATCTTTGATACATCCTGGTCTCCTTTATTACTTCTCACTCCCAAATACATAAGCCCATTAATATTCTCTATAGCCACTTCCTCAAGGTCGGTTCCTCATCACATCTCCATTGGAACCAGCCTACTACCTGGTCTCTTGTACCTTCCCTCCTTCCCTGAAGGTGCCACCAGAAGAAGCCTCCTATGTCCAGAGCTGGTGGTATTTCTCCCCTGCTAAAAAACATGTTTCTCTATTGCCCACAAGACCAAGTAGATGCTTTATCTGGTTATCTTGATTATTTGGCCTTAACATTTACCATCTCTACTCTTCCTCTCTCAAATACTCATATTCTAGTGACTGCACACTGAATATTGATTTTCTTCTATTTGTTATCCAAACACACTCCTTTTAAAAATGTTTTTTTATTCCATTTAATTAACATGTAGTGTATTATTAGTTTCAGAGGTAGAATTCAGTGATGCATCAGTTGCATGTAGCACCTGGTGCTCATTTCTTCAAGTGCCCGCCTTAATGCCCATAACCCAGTTACCCCATCACCCAACCCACCTCCCCTCCAGCAACCCTCAGTTTGTTCCCTGTAGCTAAGTCTCTTATGGTTTGTCTTCCTCTTTTTTTTCCTCTTATTTCATTTTTCCTTCCCTCCCCCATGTTCATCTGTTTTGTTTCTTAAATTCCACGTATGAGTGAAATCATGTGGTATTTGTCATTCTTTGGCTGTCTTATTTCATGTAGCATAATACCTTCTAGTTCCATCCATGTCATTGAAAATGGCAAGAATTCATTTTTGATGGCTAATATTCCATCATTTATATATATATACATATATACATATTTGTATACACATGTATACATACATATATACATACATACATATATATGTATACATACATATATATGCATATGTATGTGTGTATGTATATACACACACACACTATATTTTCTTTATCCATTCATCTATTGGACATTTGGGCTCTTTCTGCATTTTGGCTATTGTAGACATTGCTTCTATAAACATTGAGGTGCATGTGCCCCTTTGAATCACTATGTTTGCATCCTTGGATATATACCTAGTAGTGCAATTTTTAGCTTTTTTGAAGGGTAGCTGTATTTTTAGCTTTTTGAAGAACCTCCATACTGCAACCACACTCTCTTTTATGATACTTCAATGTTTTTCTCTTAGGCTTCTTCCCCACCCACTTGACAAAGCCCTGTGGCCACCTGAACTCAATGGATTGTGCTTGCACAGCACCTTGTAGATTGAACTTTCACTGTTGAACTCTACCCTTCACCATGTTCTCATTATTTGGGTACCCCTACCCAACCACATGCATTTTCTCTACTAGAAAGTGAACTCCTGAGAACCAGGTTTTCTTCACTTTTGAGTCCCCAGAACTTTACATGGATGTTCATTAAGTACATGTGGACAAGTCACACCATCTAGGAATTGGTCCTTATTTCTGAAATCTGTGCCTGTTTTGCCTTTTCAGTGGGAGCTCCTTTTGGAAGTGTGATGGATGTATTTGTTGGGCGGTCTTCACCCTTCCTCATATTGGCCTTCCTGGCACTACTGGATGGAGGTAAGTCACCATAAGATGTCATCAGACAGATGATAGCTTAAGTCAGGTTGGGAGTGCGCCATGCTGTGGTGTCAGTCTTGACATGCTTGAAAGATCAAGGACTGTTCCATTTTAGAAAAGAAGGAAGAAATTCAGGGAGTTAGATCTGTACATGATAGGGTGATATTAATGTGGCCATTATTGGAGCCTCCAACTAATCAGTGGACAAAATAAACTGTCTCTTTCTCTCCCACTTTCTTTCTTAGCCCTCCAGCTGTGTATCCTACAGCCTTCCAAAGTCTCTCCTGAGGTAAGTAGACACTAAGTTCCATTGCCAAGGGATATATAGAATGAATATTTGCAAAGACCCCAAGATCAACCCTGTTGAACTATAAGAAGAAAGGCGAAGAGGAGTGGAGTCAAGGAAATTGAGAACAATACTTGGATTCCCAGATAGTGTCATATTTAGGGTAGCATTGGATATGGTGGGGGGAGTCTGGTCTGATATTGGACAAAGATGGAGGAAGGGCCTTATGAAGGATCAGGGAAATGTTACAAAATTTATATGCATATAAACTCAGAACCAGGAAGTAATGACATTGGGACCTGTATGTTCATAGTTATAATACCTCAGAGCTAGAGAAGACCTTAGAGGCTGTTTGGATAATCTCTCCCCAAAAAGCATCTTTACAGACTATCATTATATCATGGTTAAATATCAGAGTTGGTATTTTTCTGACTCCAACCCAAAGATGCCTCTGGGAAATCCATATCAAACCACAAAGAATGAAAGATAAGGAAGTACAGAAAATATGGGGAAGTTTGAACTAAAAACCTTGATTTTATGGCCAACTCAGACAGAAATGTAGGTAACCTGGGAATCCCCTATTCACAATTAGGACCTGAAAGGGGCAGTCTTGTGGGACTGAACCCTTTACCTGTGGGGTCTGTGCAAACTCCAAGTAGTCAGTGTCAGAATTGAATCACATTAAAGACACCCAGCTGGTGCCCACAGAGAACTGAAGAGTTGTTTGGTGAGAAAGCCCCCACATTTGGTACCAAATGTGTTGTGAGAGGAGAAATTATTTTCCTTTAATATCTTTCTGAATAGTTTTGACTTAGGTGGTAATATTCTACCAACTCAAAAAATTCAATTATTATTTTTCTCCCTATAGGAAATACCACTGTATGCATACCATATTTTATTCAATCCCCTATGTTTGAGCATTTAGGTAGTTCCCAGTATTTTATAAAGAATGGTATAATTAATAACCATATTTATATGCAGTTTTATAACATTGGAGGTCATCTGTAGAATAAATTCCTAGAAGTGAAATTGTTAGGCCAAAGGGCTTATTGGACTTCTTCATGTGAATTTTGCGATTTAGCTGTCTCTTTATTTTGAATTATATATTTAATTTTAGTATCTCTGAATATTTTAATCTACTCCTGTAAGTATGCATAGGGGGTTATTATATCAAAACTATTAAATTATTACCAGATAGAATGTAGTTAGCACCACAGATTAGGGCACAGTGCTCAGGAAGTTTGTTAGAGGGAGAAGTTTTAGCTTCTGAGTCAGGGAATACAGAGGAAAAGAAGGAGCCATTTAAGACTAACTTTGAGAATGGGTAGGAGTTGGACGTGTAGAGAGAAGGAACGTAGTTTAGGCAAAAACAAACAAACAAAAAAAACCAAACCAACCAACCATGAACATAGTTTAAGCAAAAATAACCTGCTGGAATGCCTGCGAGGAAGGCAGAGTGATTGAGTTTAATTGGAATAAAGATTTTCTGAGGGAAGGGGAAATTATAACTGGTTATTTAGGCTTGGATTTTAATCTGTATTTTCAAACACCTTCAGCTTGACTTGCCAATATGGCTCTAAATGGTCAGAATGAAGCCTCCAGAATTCTTGAAGAGGTTTCTGAGTTATCACCTCTGTGCTCACCTTTGGGATTCAGCACTCTACCTGTGGTTCTCCCAGGGCAAACATTAGTGCCAGCATGATCTTGTGGTGAGACCCAAGAGCAGGAGTCCAGACACCCATTGTCCACTTCTGGCCTTGCTGACAATCCACTCTCATCTAGTTGATGATCATTTGAAAGCAAGAACCATGTCTGGAATATGTTGTTCTACTCTTTGTGACTGCCACTGTGTTTGGCTTGCACACAGGATTTACACTGCCAGGTGACTCTGTGACATTGGGCAAGTCACTTTACTTCCTTTGATTTGGGTATCTGGTCTCTTCAGTAAAGGAGCTGACATAGATGATCTCTAAGGTCCTGACTGCATATTCTCAGATTATATGACAATAGGGGAGATGTACACTGTACAAATGGAAGGTTTTTTTTTTGTTGTCCACCTTCTCAGAGTGTCAGGGGGACTCCTCTCCTTACACTTCTCAAAGACCCTTATATCCTGGTGGCTGCAGGTAAGCTAAACATGCCTCTCTTTGGGCTGGGAGGGTCTGGGCTTCTGGGTAGCTCTGCTGTCTCACAGAACTGTCTCTCCAGGCTCCCTCTGCTTTGCTAACATGGGAGTGGCCATGCTGGAGCCCACACTGCCCATCTGGATGATGCAGACCATGTGCTCGCCTGAGTGGCAGTTAGGTAAGTGACCTTGTTCCCCAACTTGGGCTGGGGCAGAGGTGTCTGCCATGGGCCCTTTTTCAGGTATTTGAGATGCACTATCAGGCCTAGGTCTTCAGGGTCACAGAAGCACGATGGGCTTCCTTTGCAGAATTATCTTCTCTGTCCACACCTGTAAATCAAACTTAAGTGGGCAGGCAGCACCTCCAATAAGCAGCCCAAGAAAGGCAGAGTGGGAGGGGTTGAGTGACAACATACCTAGCTATGTGGTAGAATGATCAATGATTTTTGGTCAAAATGTCCAGGTTTTCATTCCAGCTCCATTGATTGGCTATTTAAACGTGTGCAAACCACATCAGTTTTCTGAGCACCAACTCTCTCATCTCTGAAACAGGCATTGGAATACTGTCTAGTTCAAAGGGTCATTTGGGAAATAAATGGCATAATGTGTGGAAATTCTATCCACCTGTAGAATATTAATATGCACCATTACCATCCACACTTTTCTCTCTTCCTTCCCCTAGAGTAGCTTTTGCTATCCTTTTACCTCTAACAAGGTATTTATAGAGGCTTCCAGCCTCCTCTGCTTCTTGGAGAGATGTCCCTATGACTCATCTGAGTTTAGAGAGGAGGTTGCTGAGGAAAGGAAACAGAGAAGGCTACATGCCATTCAGTCTCTGTAGGGAGGAGAGTCTTGGGGCCAGAGGGGACATTGATAAGGACCTGATATAGCTCAGGATGCAATGAAAAGCACTAAATCTAATTTTTTTAGGGGACAATTCTAAGCAGGGCTCCAAGCTGCACTTCTAGCCTCAAATTGAATTTTTCTGGGCTGCAAATGCCTCTGACCATGACAATTAATTGAGTTAGTTGGTACTTGGTGCAGAAAAGCATCCTCTGCCCCAAGGCTATGACAGCTCGGGTTCTTGGTGCAGGTGGGCAAACACAGCTTGGAACAGCTCCTCCCCAGCTCTTCTTCACCACACAGGAGAGAATATTAAAAGCAAACCAGCCTTCAGTAACTGGTGATTTGTTGACTTTGCCTTTAATTATAATTGTCATGACAATTTCTAGTAGGCAGCACTGTTTCCTCTATATACAGAAAGATATTGAGAGGCTTATAAAACCCAGAGAAATTCACCGGTCTGATTCTATACTCTCTCTTATGCAGGTGAGGCTGCAGTCAAAAGCTCTCAGGAGAGAAAGTCAGGACACTGAGAGACCTTTGTCTCCCACCATCCTTTACAACTTTCCTCAATGCTATATGCATCTCTAAGTCTGGCTTCAAAAGCTCTCACATCACCTGCAGAGCTTGTTAAAACTCAGAGTGCTGGGCCCCACCAAAAAGTCAATAGAATCAAATTTGTGGTTTCTTAAGTTTCCTGGTGATGCTGATATAGTATCAGGGATCACACCGAAAAATATTGCAGACAACCTGTCAAAGTTGTTTGGAGAAGAGGAGACAGCACTATTGAGAGTCTGTGACTGAACACTCCTTAAGTGATCCATTGTGTGCCCAGTACTCTCCCTGAGGGGAGGACACAACCCACCTGGGTTTGAATCCTGACCACTTACTGGTTGTGATCTTGGTTGAGTTATTTAACCTGTTCAAACACCACTTTTTTTTTTCATTTGAAGAAATGGAGATGATTTCAGGGTTGTTTTCAGGATTAAATCATCTATATATTCTAAAGGGATTAACACAGGGGCATCTGGGTGTCTCAGCTGGTTGAGCATCTAACTCTTGATTTCAGCTCAGGCCATGATGTCAGGTCTTAAGATCAAACCCTGCGTGGGGTCTGTGCTCAGCATGGAGTCTCTTTGTCCCTCTCCTTCTTCTCCTACCTCTCCTTTCCTCTCTCACAAGTAAATAAATAAAATCTTTAAAAATAAATAGATAAAGGGATTAGCACAGTGGATGGAATACAGGATAGGTTTATTATGTAAATAAAAATTATTATTTTCATCATTGTTTTTGTTGAAATTATTTTGACAGTCACAGCTATGTGTAATTCCCTGCTCCTTGGAAGATATGCTGTGAAAAATATATGTATGTCTATGGACATATAGTTTGGAATACCTATTTTTCACAAAATGCTACTAAAATGCAAGCTATATCCAGGCCATAAAAAGCAAGTCACATTGGTTGAGGAAAATTTCATTTAGGAAATTCCACATCGCTTAAAGCAATAGTAAGGAGATATATCTAGGAGGATAGTGAGCTTCCTAGAGGTGCCTATCTCCAGACCTCAGGTTAACATTTGAATAGTTATGGCTCTAAAAATTTTAAAAGCAATTAAACATAAACAAATGGGTACAGTTTGAAACATATTGCATCCCTGTACAAATAGACAAATACACTAAGATATGCTTCACTTCCACCCCATGAAAGAGAATATTAAAATCAAACAAGCTATAAAACAAAAATCAAACAACAAACAACCAGAAAACCGGTGAATTGTTGACGTTAGGTTTAATTGTCATCATCATGACAGTTTCTATTAGGCATCACTGTTTCTTGTATGTACGGAAAGGCATAGAGAGGCTGGTGAGACCTGAAGAAACTCTCACTGCCAATTCTGTCGAGTACCTTATGCCAGAGAAATCTGTGCTGTCATGCTGCTGGTGTGGATAGTGGAAACATATGAAGTTGGAAGGAGAAGGCCTGGGTTCAAGTCCTGACCCTGTTACTAACCGGTTATAACAATAACAGTTAAGGCTGATGCTCAGAGGGCACTTATTCTGTGCCAGACACTGTGAAAAATGGTTGGCACACATTATCTCATTTAAGGCTCACAACCAGCCTATCTGGTAGGAATTATTATTATCCCCATATTTCAGAAATTTCTTAATCTGATCCAATTTCCTATCTCCCCCTCCAAAAATTCCTGGGCCTTGTAGAATCTCCTGTCATTGATAAGTGTCCCCATGTCCTCGATCTCTTCTCTAAACATTTCCATCATCTTGCCCTGAGAACTGAATGCTGCCTGAGAGCAGTTTCCCAGCTCTCTTGATGGAAATCCACATTCCTCTAGACTTTGCTCACCTTCTGAATGTTACTCTTTGTTACTTCTGAATAATTTCCTCTTTCTCCCCCCTCCCC